>VXBJ01003951.1:27806-105993 GCA_013400055.1 Nycticryphes semicollaris
TTTTTTTTTTTTTTTTGCTTGTAGTGAGAACCTTCATTGTTAGAGGCTGAAAAACCAGATGTGATGGGGACGGCAGGTGTGGGGACAGTGGGGAGGCCAAGATCCAAACCCAACTGGTTTGGTCATCCAAGGGAGCTGCTGCTGCACCTGAGCCAAGACCTGCAGATGGTCCTTCTTGTACAACCCTGGTACCAAGTCTAGTCAGATGCTGGTCATGGAGTTTAATTTTAAGTGGAAAGGTTCCTGAAACAAGAGATGAAAATGAAGGTCAGATGGTTGCTAAAACCCCAACTGTTTGTTGCAGATCCGAGCTTTGATACAGGCACAATTGATTATTCTCATTTTGAATAATTCTATTCCACTGTAGCCTGGGGAAAGTCAGGTTATAGTTTGTTTCTAAATTCTATTTTGCCTTAGATCCATCCTTTAACAGAAAATACATATTAAATAATCTTTCAAGTACAAAGTAATCCATCTCGCATAGGGTGAAGGAGGACTAAGAGGTTCTTCAGCAAGATCACACTTCATTGCTCTGAAATATGATAACTTGAAAAAAGTACGAGTCATATTATGAATCATATTTACACAGCATGTTCAACACGAAGATATTTAAATCTAAATAACGTGAGTTATTTTGTTGTGAATTTTCGAGTAGATGATGGCATTCTAATTCAATTTTCTGTAAATCTTTTAGAACACTTTCATGACAAAAAATGTCCTTGCTTGACAGAATTAGTTTAATTCAAAGTGATGTGAATTGCCAATCCTAATAGTAATTTAAATCAGTGAGTGGGGAGCCTTGATTTAAATAATCTATTGTAATCTTGTTTTGAATTTATAATTATTTTACCAGTGACAGGTTAGTCCTTGCTGATGAGTAACCATTAAAATAACTTGATATGGGAATTAATAAATCTTTAGAATAAATTTGGTATTTTTCTGCTAACCAAGACAATATTTGTATACATACACCAGATGTATGTGGATGCACAGGCACATGTCTATACACACGTGTGGGTAATTTTGTAGGTGTCTTTAAGTAGTAACATAGCCTAACATATACTTGCTCTGATCATTATGTCCCACATTTTCACTATATGAGATGATGAATGATACATTTCCTTTCTACTAGATGATTAATGTTTTATGTGCAATTTGTGTCAAATTACATTTAAATGGGAATAAAATTCAATTAAATGTACAGAAACATTTTAATGATTAATTTAATAAAACTACCTTCAGAGAGGTAGATCTATCAAGGAGCAACATTAATGAAAAATGTTTCATATTCAAAACATCATTTAATAAATAAATAAAATATTACTATTAATTAGTTAGAAAATCTTGTTATTTTTTTGTCATCATGCCCTTTAAGATTTTAAAACTACTGTATCTCATCTGCTCTGATTGTATCTTTTGTCTAGGACCAGTGGAAGAAGAGAATAAAGAATATTCTATCCATATTTTGAAAAAAACAATTATTCAGCTGATACTTGCTTAAATGCAAATTATTGTTTTTACTTTGGAAAATTGCACCTGGAAAAGAGAGTCTAAATGTCAAAAATAGTTTTATAGTCTGGTTTCAGGTAAGAAGTTGGTATCTTCAACTTCAATGCATCAGTTTGCATTTCTATAAAAATTAAGCAGTGCACATTTATTTTAATTGAAATAAATATACTTATATTAGTTTAGACTTCAGTACCGATATTCATAATTCCAAATGGCTAATTTTACGGTAAAAATAATTTCTTTGAAGTAAAAACTGAGTCCAGGCTGGATTGGGTTTTGAGCAACCTGGCTAGGGGGAGGTGTCCCTACTCATGGCAGGGGGGTTGGAACTCAATGATCTTTAAGGTTCCTTCCAACTCTAACCATTCTATGATTTTGTGATTTTATGATTTAAATCATAACAAGTTTTAATTTCCTTTATTATCACACAGACTTAAAGCAGTTGAAAATGACAATTAAAATGGAAGGCATTATTTCCTCCAAGAAAAGCAGATACACAGGCCACCCATAACACATTTTCAAGGGCAAAAATACAGGAACAAACCAAACCCACTGCTGAGTGACACTAGACATCAGGTGTTCCCGGTCTGACTACTTAATGCAGGCCATTTGTTAGGACAGCCTGACATTTATTTGATTCCAAAAATAGCTATGATAGGTGAGTCATTTTTCTTCAATCTTGCTACAGCAGAAGGGGGGGATTATGGTCTGTTTCTGTTAATGCGAAGGCAGCCTCCACATTTTTAAGGACAGTTACCTGTGTAACTGTGGAGGGGAGCACTCAGACCTGCCTGCAGCCACTGCCTCCAGCAAGGCTCAGTCTGCTCCTCTGGTCTCTGCCTGCATCCATCCAACTGGAGTGCCAAGACAGGAAGATGTGAACAAGCACAGATTCACCATCTGGGTGATTAGTTTGATATGACAAACATTAGGATGAATATAAATTAATATCAATATAAATGGGAACTGGTATGTCCAGCTTGGTTTGGAGTCCAGCAGCAGAATTCAGTGCAGATTGACTTATTCCTGTGACCATTACTCATGTTAGGACCTGGCATTGCCTCCTGGAGACCTCTGCTTACTTCACCTTTGCTTCAGAGGGACACAGCCATCCCTTGTGTGAAGAGTCCCTACTTGCTGTGGAGCTCTGGGGGTTGACTTCATGGCAACTTGCCTGAGTCCTGTTGACCTGGAGAGGAGGAGACAGTGGGTGTATGTTTGTGCAAAAGCCATACAGACAGATTGTCACCAGCACACAGCAGAAGCTCAAGAAGATCCAGTACTTCTCCTTCAGACTCTGACTTTTAAAGTAAATTCAAGTGAGAATTTTGCTTGGGGCATTTTATATCCTGATGAATGTGTGGGGGACAGGGCAACATGAAGTACGTGTGTCTGTTGTATGAACGTCCTTCTTATTGATGTAAATGTGGTATGAGCAAGTGATGGGTGTTTGCAGGCATTGGCAGGTCACATCTGAATTCTTTCTGGTGTTGAGGTAGCACTCTTGGAGCAGATGATCAATAATGTCCTTTCCCACTCAATATTGCAGGCAAATAATGACATTTCAGTGAGCACCTTCTTTTGAGTAGGAAGGTTCATGTTTTATCAGGCACCACCTTAAAAAGATGCTCTTGTTCTTGAAGGTTTTGGGATTCCTCTTATCCAGGTGCCAAAAGGAATTCAGCTGCAAAAGAAATCTTTAACTTTCCTTTGTCTGCAGACTCAGTGAGGGTGGTGCTGTGTCATTCAGGTCTGGAGGTTTTACTTGTTATTAAGCAGAAGAGAAATAATGTTGGGAGGGAAGCTCTATAGATTTCTTTTTTCCTTTTGACAGGACAGTCTCCTGCCTCAAAGACTGTGTCCTCCAAGCCAGAATAGGAGAACAGGCCAGAAGCATTCCTCAGGAGTAGAATAAATTACTGGAGGGATGTTTGTATGAAAAGTCAGGGCAATTTTTCTATACAGGTATGAGGTATAACTTCTGTTAGTACAGCTGAAGTTCAGTTTCACAATTTGAACCTTATTACACATATTTTTGGGGGCCCAAAAGAGTGAATTTCTGGCTGACTTTAAAGATACAATAAGCATACAGTTAGCTCAGGAAGGATACAGAGAACTGATTTAATAGGTAATAATCTAACAATTTCTTTTACTCTGATGTCAGCACAACTGAAAGGACCCTAAGTACAAGGGAAAAGCAATGATGTGGATTTCTAGCAGCTTACTTTGCTCTTGTTATCAGGCAGCTGGTAATGATGCAGTCAGATTGATGCCTGTATTTAAGAGTAGATGTGAGAATTCAACCTCACATCATGCCTGCAAAAGTGAAAATCTACTTTCTAGATTTCTCTGCAGCCCTGACCATGACAGTTGAGAGGTCCCTGGGACTGTGATCGCAAAGGAGAGCAGAGCACAACTTGCTTATCCTCCAGAGCTGACAGAAATCTAAGGTCTGTCCATCAGCTTGTTTCTTGTTTCTGGTTCTAAGTAATATTTTATCTTGCTCAAAGCCTAATTTTAAATCCTAGATTTTGACACAAAAAAAGTTTCTGAGGATTTAGGTGATGCTGATTGACCTTTGGAGAGCTGCTGATGGATACCTGCTCATCCTCTTATCCCTCTCTTTGCTTTTAAAATGGTGGCAAATATAATTCCTTGTAGGTCTGAGCTTAGCAGTTGCAATTTTCTTTGGTTTTCCTTTCTGCATGTATTTTCTAATCTAGTGGCTGGCTGAGTGACATATGGAGCCTTCCAGGTTTTAATCCTGCCTAGCAGACAAGGAAAAAAGTCTGTGCATTTCAGTAGTAATCTACTAAAGAAATCTATTGTAGATAAAACAATTATGTCTTTCATTTGTTCTTTTTTTTCCCCCCTGAGCTGACATACAGTTCTTTCCAACTCTATAAAGGTGTTTTATTGCACTTACTAAAAATGTCAAGGATACTAAACAGCAATGCATAATTTACAATGACTTTGCAGGCAATGGAGTCCTTACAGCCACAGCTTCCTGAGAATATATTTATTACTATTTTACTACCTGCTGTAGAATCCAGGTTAAACTTCCAGCGTATTCGGTGAGAAAAGAAAAGGGAAGGAGAGACAGGAACTGCTGATGGAAACAAGTGGGTGATTACTGGACACTTGCCAGTTTACCTAAGATAAATGGATATTATTAACTTTGTTGACCACATTCAAGTGCTTTAATTATGCAGAAAGGCAGGCAGGAAAACATTAAGCCAAAGAAATGTGCTTGAATTAAAGCGTTGGGATGCTGAGAAAAAGAAGTCATCCCATTCCAGCAAGACTAAAGTGACCTCGGTTATCGGTTAAAAAGCAAAGTGGAGATAGAATATTTTATTTAATTTTTAATGGCAGGATTCTTTGCTAAAGTTGGTGTTGGCTAGTAGTGAAGTGCAAGGCTCAGATGTACGATAATCACAATGGCAGGATAATATGTTGTTGTTGACTTGATGAAAGTGATCTGTGTAAGCACTAACTATCATAGAATCAGGGAGTCATAGAATGGTTAGAGTTGGAAGGGACCTTAAACATCATCAAGTTCCAACCCCCCTGCCATGGGCAGGGACACCTCCCACCAGACCAGGTTGCTCAAAGCCCCATCCAGCCTGGCCTTGAACACTCCCAAGGAGGGGGCATCCACAGCTTCTCTGGGGAACCTGTTCCAGTGCCTCACCACACAGGAAAGAATTTCTTCCTAGTATCTAATCTCAATTTCCCCTCTTTCAATTTAAACCCATTACCCCTTGTCCTGTCACTACGCTTCCTGGCAAAGAGTCCCTCTCCAGCTCTCCTCTAGACTCACTCCGGATACTGGAAGGCTGCTATAAAGTATGAAGCAAGGAGGTTAAGAAGTCCCTGGGAAACGAGCACACAGGTAGGTGCAATAGCTTGCAAGCTGTGTTTGAAGGGTAAGGTATTTGGAGCAACGCGTCCTCTGCTAGGCTTTTCTAAAAGAAAGCTATCACTGCAATTCCAGTCAGAAACAGCATTTTCTGTCTCTGTATTGATTTCTGCTTGAACAGCAAGCACAGGTTTGTCATCATTTTAGCGCCTTTGTTCAGAAATGAAACTGGCAAAAGCAACAAGTGTTAATTGGGCCCCGTTTAATTTTAATTTACTCTGACAGTCAATACCTCACACTCTGTGTAATAGCCCTTTATGTACCACGGGAAATGTCGTAAATGCTGGGAGAAGAGTCAGCCTGAGCAGAGGGATATTGAGTTTGCACTGGCGACTGCTTGGGCTTGTGGTAGGCATGAATGAGCCAGCACACAGCTCTGTCACCTGGGCTCACAGTCCAGGCACAGTCTCTTGAGTCTAGATACCTTTTTTGGGACACAATGACAAGATCTGTGGTGTTTTACACTCCTGTTAGTAGTTCTGGGAGAAAGGCAAGGTGCCACAGCACCCAGCTGGAGGGATCAGGCTCCCCACTGGCTTCATCTTGCAACAGGAGCTGAGGATCGGCCAGCCTGTGGGAATGAAGTCCCTTATCCTACTATTTGCATCAGCTGTGCTTGAAGAGCCCATAACTACACTAGGGACCACTTGAACGTAAGGTGCTAAGTACTTTGATAAGTGCTTGCATGACTGAAGCTGCTGACTGGAAGTGGCACAGAACAAAAACTAGATGGCATTAATGTCCTGGAGCCATTAATTCTTGCACATTAGATTTCCTTCTTCTGTAGCAAATCCTTCATGGTAAAAATGTGCAAGGTAATCAAAGTGAGCCATGCAATTCCTTTCATTATTTTCTCACATTCACTTTGTATCTTTACTAGACAGGGTACAGTATGGCTACCAACAATCAAAGGGGCATTGAATCCCGCTAGAATGGTGGATTTTTCTAAGTGCCCCATCTAAAAGAATCTCACCAGTGCTGTGTGTAGTTGAAGATTGCCTTAAATTGACACGTGCTCAATTTAGAGCTTACTGCTTTTCTACATGGGGTTCTGACAGATAGGATATTGCCTCTGCTAGTAACAGGCCAGAAGCTTTGTGCTGAATTTGCAAGGCTGCGGGACCAAGCTGTGTCAGGTTTGCTTTGGTTGAACTCTTCATGACCCTCTTGAGCTTTGTTTTACTTGCTGTAGCTGTAACAGCAATTCTTCTAATTGACCAGGTGTCTACGGCCAATTTATTTTACTTTTGTTTGTCTTTATGTTGTACCTCCATGATTTTATGACTTTAAGGTAGTGATGTAGTGTAGAGAAACGCAAGCCTGGTAGGAGAGCTGAGAAGTGGAGAAATAGGACACAGCATAGAGGAGCATGATCAGGAGATGATAAAATGGGGGACAGCCCGAGACTGGAGACCCAACAGCTATAAACATCTCACCCATGATCAGTTAAATGAAACACAGACCTGTAGCTGGTCAAATCTGGTTTTAAGGGTAGCAATGAACAAGTATCTCACATACCTCAAAGGCATGATATGTAATAAATTTAGATGTGACACGGAGCTGCAGATAGATTAAGAAAAAGCAAGGTGTAAAAGTATGTTAATAAACATATAAAATGGATCCACAAATCAAATGGATTCTAAAGGGAGGAAGAAGAAACCATCAATATGAAGATCATGCTCCTCCCAGTCAAGGAATGCAGATGCTGATGGCTTGTCGTAAGGAGCCCCATTCCCACCTCTGGAAGGAAACTACCAGCACTGTGACCCAGAAGAGCAGGACAAGGGTGAGCATACCATCAAGAAAAAGGGTAGAAATTAAGATGTGTATGTATAACAATTTCAATTGTATTATTGTGGTTATTATGGGAACATTTTACATAGAAGTATACTTTTTTTCTGTAATAATTTTTCTGTAATAATCTGGACTAATAACAATGAGGTGGTTAAGATTTCAGTTTTACTAACAGCAGATTCTTGGCTTTATATGCATCAGGTATGCTTCCTTTTTTCTCACAAACAAAATTTTGAGCATAACAAAACACAATAGGTCTTAGCACCATTAGAAGGATAAAACAACTGGGCTTTTACCACGTATAGCTGAAACAGAAAACACACAAGTCAGGCTGGATAGAAGAGGTCGGAGAAGAATGACATATTTGGGAGTCCCTTTTATTTTGTTGAGGGAGGGTGGATATTTCTATGTCCCCGTGTATCTCACCATACCAATAGGTGGTTGACATATAATGGCTTAACATGTTATTGTACGTTACCCGAGCTGCGTTTGCTGTCCTTGCTCTCCTGCTTAGTCTGTGATTAATATAAAGTAAAGCAATTTTGCTTTCACTGTGGGATGTGAAATTATCCACCTTGCATTCACCATTTGTTAAGGGCATGCACACAACTACCCAGGCTCACCTGATCAGGAGTAGCTCACATGCTAAGTGTGAGATTCATGTTTTCCTACCGGCATTCTTGTAGTCTAGTAACTAGAAATGCCATGGAGATGCATAAGGTAAATTAATCCCTACACAAAACCAAACAGAGCGCATTCTAGCCTACCTACTCATCTGGGTCAAGTCCAGTGCTGTGGAAATAATGACAAGTTCAGGCCTTCGATTGTGAATTTAGAACAATTTATTAACAGCACCTAGAGTCCTATCAGAGGTCTAAAGTGCTTGTCTTTCCTCAAAATGTACATGTTGTTTTGTGAGAAGCAGCAATCGATTTCTTTTCCTGTAGCCTGCTGGATTCTTGTGTGAACATAGTCCCATTTCTCCAACGGAGGAAGAGTAGCAAAGTTAACGCTCTTGGTTCATACAACATCTTTCACTCCATTCACATTTGCTCCATTCTACACGTTCATCACTTAATCAGTCAGCACAATGGCCCATGGAATGGGAAAAAATGACTGGCTCAGGTTGTATGGCAAGTCCTGGGTGGGTTCAGTATTTGCACATGGGATGCTGAGGAGTTTCTAAGTGTGCTCCTGTCTCTAATAGGTAGTGGTGAGCTCTGCTGCAAGACAGAGGTCTGCAAGCGTGATATATGCAAAATTAGAACAACCTTGTTCAAAGTGCTGCTTAAAGCTTATTGCTAAATCCCCTGTGGCATACTAACTCACTAATCACAGTTCTATTTGAATTCAAGGTATTTTAAATTTAGAGAATATTTCCTCTCCCTCTGGCCAGACTCATTTCTGTCTGTGCAGCTGGGTCGCTAACTCCACGATAACCTGGTAGGGAACTGAACGTCACCCAGAAGTCTTCTGGAAGCTCACTGGGGCAGGTGAGTTAAACGAACTCCAAAATACATGCAAAATACTTTCAAGTTTGCTTTCTTTTAAAGTGCTACTGCTAAGGGTAGCACACTTCACATATTTTATTAGGTAGCCAAAGATTAGAGCCTGTATCAAGTGATTAATAGTCATTGCACTCTTCTAGTGCATATCTACATGGAGGGTGGAAAAAAGTCTTGGTTAACATCCCAGTCACTCGGATGGAGTAATTCTCTATCCACCTTTATCACCCTCTCTCCTTGTGGTGCATGCTCTAACCCTTGAGCTTCAGGACACAGTCAGACAGCAGCTACCTACTGAAAGAATCATGGAATCATAGAATAGTTAGAGTTGGAGGGGCCTTAAAGATCATGGAGTTCCAACCCCCCCTGCCATGGGCAGGGACACCTCCCCCTAGACCAGGTTGCTCAAAGCCCATCCAGCCTGGCCTTCAACACTCTCAGGGATGGGGCATCCACAACTTCCCTGGGCAACCTGTTCCAGTGCTTCAGTACCTCACAGGAAATAATTTCTTCCTAATATCTAATCTAAATCTTCCCTCTTCCAATTTAAAGCCATTACCCCTTGTCCTATCACTACATTTCCTGACAAAGAGTCCCTCCCCAGCTCTCCTGTAGGTTTCAGATACTGGAAGGCTGCTAGTAGGTCTACCTGGAGCCTTCTCTTCTCCAGGCTGAACAACCACAACTCTCTCAGCCTGTTTTCATAGGAGAGGTGCTCCATCCCTCTGATCATCTTCCTGGCCCTCCGCTGGACCCGATCCAACAGTTCCATGTCCTTCTTGTGCTGAGGACTCCAAAGCTGGACAAATAATCTGTCTAATTTTTGGAAGCAATAACTGTAGGTGCCAAGAAAGACTGAGGGCTTGGATCAGACCCCTTCTTCTCTTCAGCATTGGCTACTCACCAGCAAGGATCACCTCTTTGTCCAAGCAGTAGGGATGACTTCTCTGAGGCATATAAACTCTCCACACTCAGTGCTATTCTGTGGAGTGCACAAAGCCACCATGAGTCTGTATCATCCTTTAGGAATCAATCTTAGGTTTCAGTTCCAGCCACTCAAACTAGACTTTCAGCTGCACTGTACATGTGTAAGCCTTACATGGAATCCACATGGAGCAACTGGTTTTGTGCACTTCTGAAAAAAAACCTCAAACAATAAAAAATCCAGAATTTCAGAGTATTATGCTAGCAGTGTTGTTTGAGATATATTGCTGGATGGTTTTCATGGTTCAAAACCAGTTACTTCATTCCTTCTAAAGTGTATGACATATATACGCAAGAGAAAAATGGGTTTTCAGTAGCCCCGGTGACATTAAAATCTCTCCAGTCCTTTCTGCCCTTCCACCTAGTACAGAAAGTATTTGATGTAACCAGTTTCACATGGTTACTAACAAGCAGTTGTAACAAGAATATAACTAAAAAAAAATTCCCCCAGCCTATAGGGAGATTGTTCTTAGTTCTTTAAAAGAGCATTATTCCTGTCCGGAAAAGTCAGCTTCAACTTTGTGATGGGACGATAAAAAATTCATGACTTCCCACGGCTGGGTTCCAAATGTGAACATGTATGTGTTAACACTCTTGCCACCAGGGTCTGTGGGTGTCAATAAATTCTCAGTCTGAAGCCTCCCTGTTGAAGGGTATCACTCAGGATGTCAATTATCCATGATGTCCTTATATCTCGTTGCGCACCATTTTTCCTCCTAAATCAAATGAGGCAGCTGCCTTTCCAAGGGCTGTTAACTTTACTGGCAGTGGTACCCCCCTGGAGATGTGTGTTTCTTAGGTACTAATTCTCTTCAATTAAGCTTCCTAGATCATGCTGCATTGATCAGGCAATTAATTGATTGCTGAAGACTTACCTGAAACAACAAGTCAGCTGTTTCTCTTCCCTATGAGCTACTGACCCCATATTTTTAAAACTCAGTACACCTGAGAATTACGGCAGCCATTTGTGCTTTGGTGTAAACAGGCACCCTTTGGTGCACAGAGCATCTCGCTGCTTGCCTTCTTTCCTGACTCAAAAGAAAGTGCTGCCTTACTTCTACCATCACAGAAAGCTGATAGAGGGAGGGCAGGAAATTGCTCTGTGTTTCTCTATTTTATGTAATGCAAAAATCAAGTGGCCGTTAGATGGGGTCTGGAACCATAAACCTAATCCAATTGTGCTGTGTTCTGGTGCTGTGAATATAGACATGTTTCATCTTCCCTACTGTTACGGGATAAAAGCGTCTTGTTTCCTCTGATGCTGCAGGAACTTATTTCCCCTATAGAAGCTATTTGTTTAAAATAAAAACTTGGAGAGTCCCAGGATCAAAGAAACAGCATATAAAAAGATGTCAGGCTATTAAATAGAATAATTGCGTGTTCAACCTTTGCTCTGTAAGTCGGAACAGACCCAAAGTTCGTAGCTTTCAAGCACAGGACTCAGAGAGTTTGTATCCAGGGGCTGTGAACCATGGTGGCCAGTCAGATTAGCACATTGTGGTTTTTGTTCTCCAGAAGTTCAAAGTAAATTTAAAATAACAGGGACTAGAAGCTAATGTTTGCAGTAATAAAAAACTGAAGGGAATGTTGGTCGTAAAATACAGTCCAGTAAGTGTTTGAATACTACTGACAGCTTTCCTGGAGCCTGTAGCAGCCAGTGGGAATCCTTTCACAGGCTTCTGAGGGAACTGGTTATGAGCTGGAGAAAGGGTAATGCAACCAGTGATATTCAGATCCATGGTGGAGGCTGCTTAAACACATGCAGGGAAGGAATTAATTCCACATTGAAGTCACACCAAAGTTTAATTTCTGTTAGGTCCCTCATGAGCAGCAGCTGAATGCTCAACCTCAGGTCATTGTCCATGCACAGCACATGCCCGTGATGCTACTGGCACAAGTCTTTAGCTGTAGATAGAGCTAGAACCAGGAGCCATCCTTTTTTTTGACAATAAGTTCTCAATTGGAAATGCAAATAGCAAGTGACACTACTTGCTTGAACAACATGTTGACACAGTTGATGTGTGTCTGGCTGGCTCACTCTGGAGTGGGTGCAACTGAGGGACTAGACGCACACAGAATCACAGAATCACAGAATCTTAGTGGTTGGAAGGGACCTTTGAGATCATCGAGTCCAACCACATGAAAAAAAAAAACAAAAAAAAACCACAACAAAAAAAAAAACCCCACAAAAACAAACAAACAAAAAAGCCACCCACCAACTAAACCCCATGCACAACACCCCACCACAAACCAATAATCTTGGCCACTAGAGCATGCCCTGAAGAGCCACATCTACACGTTTCTTAAATACCTCCAGGGATGTCGACTCCACCACCTCCCTGGGCAGGCTGTTCCAGTGCCTGACCACTCTTTCAGTAAAGTAATTCTTCCTAATATCTAATCTAAACCTCCCCGACTGCAAGCATCTCCTAAATGTCTATTATAATAAAAATAATAAACCGCCTGACTGTAAAGATTGCTCAGCTCCAATTGCTCCAGTTGTGTGTTTGCTGACTTGCAGTTTCCCACATTGAAAAGACGCCTCCCAAATGTGATAAGAGTTTCAGAGACAGAAGGTAAGTAATGAGGTAGGATCTTGCTTTCATGCTGGTTGTTGGCAGCAAGAACTGAGATAAGGTTTGGTGTTATGGCGATGAGGGTTAACAGGGAATCCTCAGGATCAGAGAATTTCTACTGGGACAGAAATAATTTAAGGAAGAGGCGAATGAGGTCTGGGATCTCTGTTCCTCGTATAAGTGAAAAGAGAAACATGAGCTATGGATTATAATCATGATTATTGATTGAATAGGTGTGAGTGGCTTGTTTGGGCATGTACAGGGTTTTTTTCTGGATAGGATCAGGACGGAAGGAAGAAATACTCTGAGAAATCTATGTATGAACTTTCAAAGTTATTTTTTCAAAGTAATTTTGCAGAATTATTGCACATTGGTTTTCATTTTGTTTTGCTTTCAGAAGGTATTTTTATATGTGTTATAAACTTGTACAGACTCATTTTAATCAAATTCAAATTTTGTGCTCTATTTATCTTTGCCTTAAATATGAAATGAAGTCCCAAGGGCTATTCTTGGTCTTGTTCTTCTGTTCTGCAAGAGTCAGGAAAATTAATATGAATGAGATTTTAAAGCCAGAGTATATGGTAGTGACCTGGCAGACTTCTGTGGATGTGGTTTGTACCCGTTTTGATTGAAAGCAAAAGATTAGTTCAAAAACCAAAGGGGCAGAGAATGAGGTCCTATGGGAGAAGGGAGCTATAGCACCATCCTTTGTGTCCCTAAAGTGAAGTCCTTGACCAATGAGTGTTTTCCCCTACCTGTGCATGCATAAATCACGCTCCCCTGCTTTCTGTCCTCCTGTTTATTCCTTGACACCTGCAGGGGCTGCATTTGTGACCGTACACAATGAAACATCACCAGTGACAGCAACCTTGCCACTCTGCTGCTCCTGCCCTGCCAAAGCAGCTTAATGTATTATTGGCATGTGACAGTTTAATCAGTCCTACCTGTCTGTCCAGCCGTGTCCTTCACTTGTGACAACCTAATCTGAGAGGAGCAAAAGCAGTTTAAGAAATGACCTGTGTCAAACCAACATTTCAACCTATGTTTGCTATTTTCTTCTGTGAATATAGAATAGCTTATGTATTAATTGGAGAGGGCTGTCTCGTATTCAGTTCTGCCTGCTGCTAAAATGCTTAGTGAAGGATGGGACCACTTGTTGAAAGACCCACTCATCTTAATCTTGGGTGCTTCCAGAATTGCTTTTTGGGCATCTTTTTGATGCTTCCTTCAAGCTTTTAGTAAGATGATATATGGAAATAGCTGTGTGGTGCCTGTAAGAATATTTCTGGGCTGCCTGAATGCGGACTACACAGCACTTAGTGATGTGTATGTTTGAAAGATGTGTTCCTTTTCCTAAAAAGGTGAAGCCTGACCCAGTTAACATTTGTGAGTTCTTGGATTGTAGCAGTTATCTGCCACACATATATTACCAATCTTTGAACTCTCCACAGTTATATTCAATGCACTAGCTACTGGGGCAGCCATTATGGACCCAAATGAAAGAGATACAGGAGAATTCTAGTTTTAGTTTGTGGACAGAAGCTGCAGACCAGTTGGTTCTCTGCATCATATCCTCATTTTCTGATTCCTTGCAGATGCCTGTGAGCATAAACTGCTTCATGTCCACATGCTTAGGGCTGGTCTCCTCTAGAGTTTCTGTGTTCTTGCTCCATAGTTCTTGGCATGATGGGCTTCTTTGGTATCCTGGGGCATCGTGGTGACCCAAAGATATAATTTTTTTGTTGTTCTGTTTTCCATTAAAATGTCAAATGCAATATGAGAGTTATGTTACAGCCAGAATGGTGTTTTCATAGGATAATACTAAAGCTGTGTGCTACATGTCATAAGTCTCTGAGGAAGTTTGAGAATAGGGCATCCTGCTGAAATGCAGTTGGAAGATGCTAAGGTGATGGAACCAAACCTGGGGCAATCTCACCCGTAGTGTCATTTGGAAGCTGCTCTTGCAGGGAATGATTTCCCAGACTGCTCCTGGGTTTTGTCTTGGAGAGTGAGTTAATTAGGTTGCTCAAAGCAAACAGATGGGATCCGGTATTCAAACTTGCACCTTGGCTGCCTGTTACTTATTCAGCAGCATCAGCCTACTAAGTTCAGATATTGGCAGATGAAAGTCAAAGAAGAACAAAAAGAAAACAAATAAAAAAAGAATAGAAATAGAAACAAAGGACAGCAATAGGATTTATTTCCATGATCTATGCAGAAGTTGGTGGTTCAGGAGAATTGTGTCACACGTGCAGAAGGTGCCCAAGGAGAAAGATCGTGGGCTTCCAGAAAGACCATCAGTACCTGAAATGATTTTCAGGGTATTCTAGTGCAGAAAAACACGAGGAAGAAACCCAGCCACACTATGATGGCTCTGCTCATAGTGTGCAGGAGTGCAGCTTGATCCATTTAGAATAAACAAATTACTCTGGTCCTGTCCTAGGAAAAGGACTCAGTGGACTCGATCCAGTGAAAGTGGCAGCAATGAAGCGGGAAGGACTGAAGTCAATCTTACTGCTGTTCTTGAGCAGCAGCAAGAGCAAGAGAATCTCCAAAGCCCTTTTGTTAGGTGAGGGGAGAAGGATGGATTTATCTGGGTATCTTCCCCGTCAGTGTCATGCTGGGGAGAAAGAGAAGTGTGTGTTACAGTAGGAAATTCAGGTCTGAAAAGGAATGGGGAATGAGATATATGGACAGATGCAATAGAAGAAAAGTGATTAGTCCTGAGAGACTTTTCCCTTTGCAAGGTTAAGAGGTTACAGAATCTGTTTAGAGGCAGGTCAATGACCTCTTGGCATTTTGGTTTCTGTGACCTCTTTACAGGAATCACCACTCTTTCAGTCTAAATATAACAAAAATGCGATCAGGTTCTCCACAGCTTCTTGCACAGTCTACCTTTCCATCCTCAAGGCAACTTGAGAGGAATAGTCTTTACTTAACTGACTTTGCCGAGACATTTTCAAATTTAGACTTCATAAGAACATAAAAACCTTGGAGGGACAGAGAAGTGCACACAAAGGTTAACTTTAGAGTGCAGAGTCACTTCGGATTTGCAAATGGCATTGTCATTCTTGCAGAAGCCCTGGAGAGACAAGGAAAGAGTAATTAGGGAAAAGTTCACAGTAGGTGAGGAATAATTAGGAGCTGCTGAGAAACAGCTGATGAGGACACCTCAGATGGAGCCTAGGAAAAAGAGCACTGCAGCTTACACGCACGTAAATGAGGTATGTTTGTGATCAGAGGTTAGAATTTAGACTCAGGGTCTCTTTCTGAATCCATCAGCACACCTCAATTCATACAGCCTTCCTTGCTCTTGAACCCCAGTACCTTCTGTCTGCTGAAGTATTGTTACCCTTCTCAGTAGAGAAGTAGTTGAACCTGCTCATTCAGATGACGACCAGAGCTGAGGAGGCAGCTGGACCCAAATGTTAGCAGGACATTAATGTTGCCATGGTATAAAGACTCTCAAGTTTGACTCTAAATGCTGTCCTCTGTGCAGTTTGGGGGCCTCTCATACAGGGGTCCTGCTGAATAACAGTGGTGAACAGACTTCACTAAGCAATATTTGCAGTCCTTGCGAATGGTGCAAAGTTATTAGGAGCTGGGACTGTTTAGTTTGAGGAAGAGGAGGCTGAGGACAGACCTCATCACCCTCTACAACTAATTGAAAGGACATTGTAGAGAGGTTGGTGCTGGTCTCTTTTCACAGGGGGAGAAGAGACAAGAGAGACAAGAGACAAGAGAGGGAATGGCTTCAAGCTGCAACAGGGTAGGTTTAGGCTGAACATTAAGAAAGAAGAATTTTTCCCAGAAAGAGTGGTCAGACACTGGAATAGGCTGCCCAGGGAGGGGGTTAAGTCCCCGTCCCTGAATGTGTTGAAGAGTCATTTAGATGTGGTGTTGGGGGATACGGTATAGGGGAGGAATTTGTAGAGTAGGGCAGATGGTTGGACTTGATGACCTCAAGGGTCTCTTCCAACCTGAATGATTCTATGATTCTATTCTATGATTCTATTGATTGAATACAGCACTGGCCATCGTAGGTCCCCTGGTCTGAGAAATCAGAAAGACTAAATGTGTCAACAGTCATTACTGTGAATAAGAGTAGTAAAATCAACATTAAATCCAACCTTTATTATTTCTTTATTTGTTAAATTAAACTTACACATAGAAATTCAATGTGCTAAATCCATTTCCCCCTAAGTTTTCATACTGAATTACACAAAGCAAACAAGTTGAAGAGTATAGATTTGGGTTTTTTTAGCTCTTAAAGGAGGGAAATTCTCTAATCAGACTATCAAGAAAACTCTTTTTTTTTTTTTTCCCTTAAAAGACAACAGTAGGAGTTACTGGTTCTTCCTGCAGATGACAGCTGATTTTCTATTCATCAGCTCAAGTGACTCCTATAAGATAATTGAATTTATATTACTGCTGCACTGGAAAAAAGCAGAAATAACATAGTTAATCAGTATAAAGGCAATATGAATAAAACCAAAAAAGTAGTTTGTTGGAGTATGATCTCTAAGCAGTATTTTTGGAGCGAAATTCTCTATCATGGAGATTCAAGAGGTGGTGGACTGACACATGTGACTATACGAGGCTAACGTTTCCAACCAGAAGGACTACTTCTAGCTGGGTTCCCTATGGCTGTGGTAATGTTTGGAGCTATTTTTAGGTCTCCTAAGCAGGATTTGAACCACGGTGTCAGTAAAATTGAACTCAGGAAATCCAATCATTTAGTCACAGGGGTGCAATATGAGTGGGTCAGTGGAGTGACAAACCTGAGGCTGAGGACTGGATGACTGCACTCTGGGGTTTGGCACTTGGTACTAGTTCTGGCCTTGCCCCAACGACTGAACACCATTTAGTTCCTGGAGCAGCCCCTTTGGTTTGCTTTCGACAGAAACATTCATGCTTTTGAAGACTGAAAAGCAAAACATGGTTCAGTGGGGACAGGCAGGAGAGTAACCTCAAAAATGCACTCCTGATCCCAACTAAGCACTAGAGCAGATCATAGAATGGTTAGAGTTGGAAGGGACCTTAAAGATCATCAAATTGCAACCCCTCCTGCCATGGGGACACCTTCCACTACAGCAGGTTGCTCAAAGCCCCATCCAGCCTGGCCTTCAACATTTCCAGGGATGCCCCAGACTCCTTCTGTGGCTCTGGTCCCACTCTGTAAAAGGGAGAGGAGATCTTTTCTCCCTGCTGGTGATGAAAGCGGGATAAGGCAGAGGAATAAAGTGAGGAGAAAACACAGCTGTGCAGACTGGGTAGCTTCTTTTCAATTTGACTTACCGTGCTAGGGAAATCTGATGGGGTCACCCACTGGTCATCACTGGTGAGACTGTGCTAAGATTCTCAATGTGTTATATGTCCTGTCTCCCTATCCCTTACTCAGGTGGATGTGAAATTGTTCCACTTGTAATGGGCAACTTCACCTGCCCACATCAAAAACCATAGAATTTGTACCTCAAGAACAAGATTTTCTTTGCCCACGAACTGCATATTTTATTGACATTGCAGTTTTTAACTCTGCAAACTGAAAAGGATGTTATTGCCATTTCAGAATAATGCATCATGAAAATTCAGCTTTGATTAATCTAGTATTGGCATGTTGGCATCATGACCTCCCTTTAGCAACTTGTGATGCTGTAGGTAATTTCATACTGTTCAATTTACATTTACTGTTATCCGTAGGAAGAAAACTGTTTTTCTTCTACACAAGAATCCAAAGAAAAAATCTGTACCAGTCCATTCTTATGATCAATGATCTTTCTATTTTCATTATACTTTTATGAGATGAGCTTATTAAAATGTGAAAATAAAGCTAAGCAAATCCACCATATCAAATAAAATGCACCAATGCGTTTTTACTATCGACATGAAAAAGGTTTTTTTCTCCATCAGGCTACCTTGCTTTTCAAATTAAATGTCAAGTATCATGTCTCCCCCAGAGATCTGAGCTACAGAGCAAAGTTTAGATTCGTCAACTACAGAATTATATTTACCTTAATGCTTATTACATATCAAATTACTGTGCTGTAACATGGATAAATATTGGATTTTAATGTTGTTCCATTCAGAGTTTTACTGAAAGAAATTTCATTGCTTTAGCGCAGCTATTTGGCAGGCCCAAAAGGTCATGTGTTTTAAGGGAACATTCAGCTAAAACCATGGTTGTCCTCAATGGGAACAGTATTTCTCTTGCCTAGTTATTCAGCACATTTGTTGTGCGTCTGGGCACCTGCAATCCATACTGCAATTCCACTCACAGCACTGTTTCAAGGTAAACATGGATTAGGTTTTCCTGCTTTACTAAAGGGGGAATTGCAGAGCAAGGACAGGTATTCACAGGAAGAACCAGCACAGGAAGCTGCTCTGCTTGGGCCAAGAATGAGGATGCCCGATCGCTTGTGTTTTGCTCCTATGTTCAAAGCATGGACTTCAAAGAGGAAGAGCCATGTGGCACGGAGCAAGTTGTGACTGAGCGACACGCAAGTTGTGACTGAGCGACACGCTGAGGATGGGACAACCTTGTCCCAGAGCTAGCCCATGTCTGAGATAGAGGTGTCCCCACTGAGGGTGCGGAATCAAGAATCGTGAGAGGACACCGTAATCTACACCCCATAATCTCTGTCACCTCTTCTCTTGACCAAACTCTACTGTTGTATCACTGCTACTTACTCACAAGCTACCACTTGGCTTTGTTACATGTTGCCCGCTCGGTTTCTAGACTCATGCTGTGAAGTGGTGGCCTGTGGGTCAGACTTCTTTTATTTTTTTTGTAAGGTGAGAGTGCAATGTAGAAAAAACTGGTTTTGATACTTTCTCAATTTCCTTCTAGTCCACAGCCTCGTTTGATTAAGGTTTCCTGCAAGTCAAAGCAGATATGAGCACAGAATGAGACAGTGTTATTTGTCAAAGGTCACACAGATCTGAGAATAAATATAAGGAAATTGGTGTTTGCCAGCTGTTCAGACTAACAAATCCTGATCTGCTGCTCCAGGCTTCCTGGGCCATTTCCATTGGTACAGGCTCTTTCAGGCTGAAGATCTAAGACATAAATTGGCCTCGCTTGATTAACTTCTGATTTATATGAAACAACTTCTAATTTTGCCTTTATGTTTGAACCTGAAAATGACCATTTTAATCCTGTTAACTAATATTAAATTTTAAAACTTCAAGGCAGGGGGTCATGGTTGTTTGGCAATACTGCCTTGGATAAAAATCCAAGGGTCTGACATTATTCTGACAATATTAATCTTACCATGTGTGTATCAAGGACACCACATTTTTATGTTAACTTCATTAAGCTGCTTAATGCAATTAGTGTACTGTTGCTAATGTAGTTAAAAGTTTTATCAGTAATCACATAATCTCCAATAGGATAAGTATAAAGGGTTATTAATGCGATAATTTATCATTAGCAAGTAGGGAAGCAGCAGAGCAATAAACTTAGCCTTGCTGCTGTAATGCCTTTATATGCCAGCACATTTGGGGTTTCATGGCATGACTGTGTTATTCCTTACACTGGCTACTGACTGCTGTTGGATTCTGTCTCATATCGTATGAAAAGGACTCAGCACCCTCTTGAAGATCTCAGGGTCCCTCAGTCAGTTATGTGGTGGATAATTTTCCTTCACTTTTTCTCCTTCTTTTTGACAGCTTGCAGCAGGTCTGACTCCTATCTGATCAGGATTCCTGTCTATGAGAATGATCTTTAAATACCTTTAGTTCAAGGACACTGTAGACTGTCTCTTTCCACTAATATAAGGTACCTAAATAGTGAAATTTAATGAGACAGAACACTAAATTGATCACCTCAGAAAGAGTACCTGAGAGGGTAGTTAAGATGATGTGTCAATCACTCTGTCTTAACAGCTTGTACCATCATCATGTGACATTTCTACCAAATGACATGAATGTACTTGGTGTCAAAGGACTCATATTTGCACCTTTGATTTAAAAAGCAGCCATAAATCATTATAGGGCAGGGACTGCTTTGCTCGGATGAGAGGATACAGGTTGTGTGGTTTTAAACATCTTAAAAAATATCTTTTGGCAAGTTTTAAGACAACATTTTGGTTTATTTTTCCAACGTAAGTGTTAGAGTTTGGAGGAGAGCCTGAATATGTTTTAATTCTGCTGGGTCATTTACTGTCTGGGAGGCAGACAACTAGTCCTCGTGTTACACAATAGTTATGTAGAGGCACAAAGTTGAGTTGTTTCATGATTCATCATGATTTGGGTAAAAAAATCTAATTAGATGGGGTTTATCTTCAGGTTGTTCATCATTCTCAGCCATAATTACATGGGCTCGATATGTGCTGGCTTGCTGTGTGCTGGAAAGGGGTATCGTGATAAAGCTGGGCTGCACAGCTGCTTCATGTCACAAGAGCACCACAAAACAGACAGGTGACACTAGTGAATCTGGACCAGCAACTATGAATCTAGATTTGGGAGCTTTGCCAGAATAAGAACTGAAGGCTGAGATTACAGCTGCCTCTATGTGAAGGGATGCAAAGACAGTTGTTTTCTTGCCCTCCAGATTTTCCCATGTGCGTATCTGAATTCTGATTCAGCGCTGGAAGTGCAATGGACGTATCAGGCACACGGTGCTACCTCTTGTGCTCCTGCTATCCCAGACCATTTCAGATTCACAGAATCCCAGAATCACAGAATATCAGGGATTGGAAGAGACGTTGAAAGATCATGTGGTCCAATCCCCCTGCCAGAGGAGGAACACCTAGATCAGGTCACACAGGAATGTTATTCAAACAAGGATGTTGGCAAGTGATTCTTAAGAAGGAGTTCCAAGCTGTGGACTTTATTCTCTCCTTTGCTCTCCAGAATCCACATTTGTTTACTTTCAAGATCTGCTGTAAAAGTAACTTGTCAATTCTTGTGGGGATGAAGGTCCAAGAAAGAAAGGAAAGGAATCAGGAAGAGGGGGTTTATTTCACATACTGCGGCATTGGGTGCTTTTACATGGATTAACGAGAACCTCCCAACATGTAGGGGCAGCACGCAAGGAGATTTAACTAGAACACAGAAACAACTGTGGAAGGAGCTTCTCTGGAAGCAGTGGAAAGCAGAACGGTATTAGCAGGCTGCATAAACCTGGGCTGAGAATGAAAACTAGACTTTGAGAGCTGTGAGGTTGTTAAACGACATTTAAGTTAGGGCAAAACTTTCCTGGCTGAATTTAAGATGTGCTTTGAGTTATTTCATAAAACATCTGGTTTCTTGGATATGGAGTTTGGACTCTGTTAATCTGGTCAGTCCTCAATCCTATCTTTTTAAAAACTTTGAATAATATATTAACAAGAATAGTGCTTAGGAGAGACTTAGGGATCAGGACAAAGCAGTTCAATCTTATTCAGTGCAACACACACTCTGTTCTTATGAGTGTATCAATTTTATAATATGTTAGTTACGCCACATTGTGATGTTGCTGAAAATTTGTCAAACATCAGTTTGGGTGTTTTCTATCCTTAATAATAACAGCAGCAATATAGGACCGAGCTTTTGTAGAGCTCTCCATTCAGAAAGATCTCAAACCATTTATAAGCTGCTGTGCCTAATGAGAATCACAGGCTTGTCAGCCCTTCTGGTGAAATAGAGCCGTCAGATTCTCAGATGTAAGCAGAAAGAGAGGAAGAGAGAGCAAGAGCTATCCAATGACATTTAAAATTCCTTTCAAGTGGGCATAGATAGTAAAATGCCAGCAACAGGGTTAGACAAGTTCATAACAAGCCTCATAAATGGGTTACTCTAGATGAGAAAGTGGAGGTCTCAATAATAAAACCCACACACCTGCTTCCTCAAAATGAACCTTTTAATTGAATTTTCTGCACTTGTCGGCTCCTTTTTGAATCTGTTTCCCCATCTCTGAGTTGTAGCTGTGCCCCCAATCTCAATCTGAGCCATCTGTTCCATTTCTAATATTAACATCTTCTATCATATAGTGTACCATACCCAGGAAAAAAAGAAGAGAGAAGATCACTTTCTCCTGGGAGAAAACCTTCTATTTCAGCAAAAGGTTCAGCTGTCACTTTAAAACACCTTCCCACACACAAATATGCACCTGCCACATTAGAATATTATTAATAATCCAGCCTTCATGTGTTTGACAAGACAAACAAAATTAACCAAAAAATGTGAAAAGGTGAGAGCAAGTCAACATTTCTTTTCCGAATTACAGCACCCAAACTGATCCACAGCAGAAAGTAATTACATTTTAAATGAAGAGTTCTAACTTAACTCCTTGCATACATTGCAAATTACTATTCATTTCCAACTATGCAGATATCTGTTTAAGCTCAGTGAAGTTTCTGAGTTGTGTTGACTCTTCTTAATCCCAATCTAGAACTTCAAATTCCTGTTTCTTCCCTTCTGTGGTGTTGTGGTCCTTCATTAGTGAATAGTCTCCATCCAGCCTCCACCACTCGTAGTGTAATTCCAAATCCACAGGGGATCTGTAGGTTGGAGGAAGAGGTGACAGTTCAATTTTGCCTGTAACTGGAAGTTCAAACTGAGCTAGAGAGCTGTCATTCCAGTGCAAACAAAGTGGTAGCAGAAAGAAAGGAATAGACTCAAGGTTTGGGGCTGACCTTAGTAAATTCAGGAAAAGATTTGTGGTGGGAAAGACTTAAAATATGATGTAAACTTGAAAACTGGGCAGGGAGAATTAGGCTGGAATGAGAAAATAGAAACTAGAGAGAAATCAGGTAAAATCACACAGCAGTTTGGAAAAATGGGATAAGGAGTCAGGTTTGTTTGGAAGAATTAGGGAACCTGTAATGAAACACAAGATGTGATCCTGGCTGGAGCAATTTAATCGAAGAAATGTTTGACCAAGGAACTGGATTTTTTATATTTATATGTGCATATATATATGTATATAAGCATATACACAAGTGACTGAATTAAGCTTAAAACTGCTGTTAGTTTCTGAGTTTCTAAGTTTCTTAAAAAGTGATGTTTTTTAACAGATATTTCTTATGTAAGAGGAATGTCTAGTATTGGGTTAGTCACAGACTACCTACATATTGTATCCTTTTTTCTCTTCATTTTATGGTTTGTTTTTAGTCTTGTTTTTCATGAGTGGCTTCGTCTTTTGTGAGTTCTGCTGTAAACTAATGATTAACGAAGACTAAGAATAATGAGACTAAAGGAAAACGCTGGTATTACCAGCAAAGAGGGGATGTCAAATCTTTGCACTTGCATTATTCCAAAGGGTGTCTGGATTGAAGCAATCAGATCTGAAAGTCACTGTTCACCAGATCCAGACGGGCCTGTTTTTTGGCTTGGAGAGGTTTCAGGACTTTGGGAGTCTTGGTTCACTTGATTCTAAATGCCTCTCTTGTTTTTCTTTTTCCCGATTAGTCTTTCTACCTAATCTAGATATTCTCATCTTTACATCCCTCAGGGAGGCAAATTATCACCCAAAGCATCACAGTGACTCAAGCACTGGATTCCCATTTATCAGCAAGAATTTGGAAATCTGACTTCTGTGGATTTCCATGGAGATTAGGACCAATAGAGTCACATAAATGTTAAAGCTTTAAATGTAGCCCAGAATAGCTATTTTGTGGTAGTGTTTCTTGTGGGTGGTCTGGTTTTAGCTTAAAACGAGCTGTAGAAAAGCACGCTCATGGCCAGCTAGTTACTGAAGGGTGGAGCTGGGCTGCAGAGCTCCCTGAGTACTTGATGGTAAGGCATAGACTGAAGGCAGTTCAGTCAAGATGGGTCTTCCTCTGAAGTCTGTCTCTATTAATTAGAGAAGACACTTAATGTGGAGTTCCTAAGCTGAGTGCAAATAGTTAAATAGAAAGAATCTTAGCCGTAGGCTGGAATAATGCCATTGGCATTGGGGAATGGCACAGGGCAAATTATTAATTTCAGTACAGCAGTAGATATACTGTTCATCAGCCAACAGGAGAGGTAGATGACTGCAGAACAGTTGTGCTTTACATTCTTACCCTGGTTCACTTCAGTACGGTTTTGCGTTTGAAGGTGGATTAGAAGACTTCTGAAATCAGGGCTTGGGTTTCAAAGACACATAAATATTTTGGAAAATATTACCTGAAACCTAAACCATATCCGTTTATTCACTGATCCTGCCTCACTATATGGAAAATGCAGCGTGCTGCCTTAATTAATATAAGATTATATGGTGTAATATATGTGTGCAGTTTTAAATGTTTACTACTGGAACACAGAGTTTTCTCTGTGAGCTACAAAGTCACACTGACTGTCCTTCTGTGGGAAATTAGTTACCTAGAGGGTAAGATGCCTCTGGATACCTCATATATCCTATATTGTTGAAATGGCTTCAACTACCATAGAAACGCATCTAGGGCAGGTATCTATTAGATCAGCAGAGTTTGAGACAAAAGAAACAAATGTATTTCCTTGATCCTAGCTTCATCTCCTTGACAAATGTCATGAAAAGGAATATAACCATCTGGAAAAGTTGAAAAAAGATATGGGGTATATTTGCACCACTAATTCCTATTCCACAAACATTTTAGCATCTGAAAGACTCTGGAAATGCAGTGCTAGAAGTTGCAAAATGAAATTATAAGTAATGTTAGGACTTAAACCCAGGAGACTTTAGGAGCTTTGTGTGTCAGAAGAAAAGTCCGTCTGGGGTGTAAAAATAACCTAATGATTATTGAACAGACATATCAGAATGGCTATGATACTTTAAAGGAAGAAGGTGACTTTAAAAAACACTGGTTTCTCCTAGGGACTGCTGTAGTCTGCTCAGTTTATATATTTTATCTTCAGAGTCTCCCAAAGGATTGGCTTATACATGAGAAGTTCATGTCACATGGATAGCCATGATACAAGTCCAAAACAAAAAGCAGAATGAGTCTCAATGATTTGGAACATGTTTCTCACCAAATGGTCCTCAGTTCCATTACAGTATCTATAAATTTTGTTGTTTTCAGACTGAAAAG
Source organism: Nycticryphes semicollaris (assembly GCA_013400055.1). NCBI lineage: Eukaryota > Metazoa > Chordata > Aves > Charadriiformes > Rostratulidae > Nycticryphes > Nycticryphes semicollaris. The sequence goes on from VXBJ01003951.1 coordinate 53,068, forward strand.
ATGCTTTTTCCTTCTGACCCTCTGACTTGAGGTCCTTTTTCCAATAGTTTGGTCCTAATGGGCCCATATTGCCATAATTCAAAAACTGCTGTCTAAAAAATGTCTTTATAACATATACAAGTTCCTTAAAAAGTTATCAGTTCTTTAAAATCATGCCCACATATTTAGAAATTTAATCACAGTCCTGGAAAGTTAACAAAGCTAGTGAGGCATAGGAAACAACAGGTCTGATTAATACAGAAAATGACAGTAAGAAAAAGTGAAAGGTTTACTGGGTATCATGATGTATTCCTGCAAGGATGTCTATTAATGTCATATTGCAAATACATTATTAGTTTCAGGGATGGTTTTGTTTCAATCTTGTCTTAAGATAAAAACATGTTCACATATTTGGTTGATTACTCATTGTATATGTTATAGAACATCTTCCACAGAAATTGAGCCTCAGCTTTGGATGACTGGTTACGGATACCTGATATATCAGAGGTACAGGCAGCAGGTATCAATACATTATTTTGGAGAAAAGCTATTTGATCTTTTTTGGAGGAAATATTATTGTTAGAACATACAGAAATAACGCTCTGCAAATCACTGCTTATAAATCAAATCTATTGGCTAATACACATCAGCAACATTTCAGACCAAGAAGTATATTGGTGCAAAATAAAATGTCTTAATACTAAATAGAATAGTATCCTTTTATATAAAGAAAAACTGTCTAGTATTTGTGTACACATGGTTTCTTTTCTTAAGGGGAGTGCATACGTTGACTGAAGACGTGAGTTAACTTTAGAACAAAAGAGTTAGAGTTATCCCACTAGGTTGGACCAACAGACCAACTAATCTTGTACTCTGTTTCCAACCGGGGCTGGTACCAGATGTTTAGAGAGGAGTATAAGAAATGAGCAGTATACAAAGGGATACTTCTCACCTTCCAGATATATTGTTTATGGACTTCCTGAGCTGATGACTATTTTCAGACCATCTGCTTACTGCACCCATTCTCTATGAATTAGTTTAGGGTTTTTAAATGCATTAGTGCCTTTCTTCTGGGCCTCCGCAGCATCCTGTGGTAATGAGTTTCACAGTTTTATTATGCATGATGTGAAAAAGTACTGTTGATGGAAAAAGGTATTTCCAGAGGGTGATTCATCCTTCCTGTCTTAGCAAAGGATTAATTACCCTTTGAAGAGTCTCATCTTTCCGCATTGACATTAGCACTACTTTACAGTAGATACCTACATTTTAGATAACTACCGATAGGGGAGAGTTATCCTAATATTAGGGTCAGTTTAATTAAACGCAATAACCTTTTTCAGTTAAACAACTTCAGCATAACATTTTTCTGTAGATTTTGATGATAGGAAATATCATAAAGTTTTCCACAAAGATGTACTTGAATGAAAAATTGCTACCTACTTTTGTAAGCCTGATGGCAAGGCTTTCCCTCTGCCAGTTTAAAGTAATTAACTTTGTGTATAGATGAGGCCTAAAGGATCATTATAAGAAGAGGAACATTAGGTTCCATTATTTCCCTTTTTTATTGAAGAACTTTGGCTAGTACATGTGGATGGTTACATTATATGAACTGTACTCTGGAATGGATAGCCAAATTCTTGTTGTCCTATCAATTAGTGGCTACTAAACAAATAGATTTTTACACAGAGAGACCTTTGGGAAGGTTTTGGGAAGCGAGCCATATATCGTATATCAACTATATTAACGAAGCGGGTGTTTTTCACATTAAAAAGGTAAAGATTTGTACTTTGGAAGAGGACAGTGCGAACAACGCTGATCATGTAGATATAAGGTTTTTAAACAAAGCAATCTTTAAAGCTTTCTATGCACCTATTACCTCAAAAGAGTAATTAAATACTGTAAAACTTATTTTTAATAGCCCATGGTATAGACTGAAGGAATTACGTTATAATGAATACATATTTTTAACTCTTGGGATAAAAAAATCTAAATAAAATATGAATTTATACAATATGCTGGAACCATTATAGCTCTGAAATAGTTCTTATTTGGCAAAAGCACCAACAACTACTTGGCATTAACTAACTTAGCTCCTGTAATTGTAATCAAGGGAAATCACCGTACCAGTACTCAGTTTCTAACAATAAGCTTCATAAAGCTTGTTAATGAAACTCAGTATTTAAATCGTTTTTGGCTTCAGAGAATAGTTCTTTCCCCAAAAAGTAATAAAGGTGTAGAAAAAAAGCCCAAATCCAATCAAATACCCTTTTCACTTAAACTTGACTCTCTCCCCTAGCTTTCTGAAGAAGTGTCATAGAAATAGAAATCTTGGCATTTTGCAGCTGGAACTGCAGCAGGATGAAAGAAAATGGTTAGCTCATTAATGCAAGCCCTGTGAGACCTCAATTTCCAGCTCAGTTGCAGATGTCTGGTGTCCTTGTGCAATTGACTGGTGAACAGCACAGCACAGAGATGCCTGAGTGAGCTCTGAAGTGGGATGGCCACTGGAAGGAGTAGAGCTGTCCTAGCAATGTACCACAGCCGAGATCACTGCTGGAAAGGACAGACTCAGTAATAGCTTTACATTACTTCTGGAGAGGGGTAAAACTCACCTAGAAGTCAGTCTCTGGGAGTCTTATTGACCTTTTGCATATGAGCAGGAGAATAACAGCATGTTTTAGAGGGAGTCTTGGTTTGAAAAAGATGTTGTTAGACTGTTTAAGGGTTTGTACCTAGAAGTCTGAGAAATCTTAGAATCATAGAATGGTTAGAGTTGGAAGGGACCTTAAAGATCATCAAGTTCCAACCCCCCTGCCATGGGCAGGGACACCTCCCATTAGAGCAGGTTGCTCAAAGCCCCAGCCTGGCCTTATCTTGGATGGAAAGCAGATGTAGAGCTGCCAAGCCATGCAAAGATGGAGCCATTTAAAGCAGAAACTCGTTGGAAAGTTGTCTGGCAGAAACTCCACTTCTTTAGATCTTAAGGGATCTCCAGTTAAGTTAGGCAGTAACTAAAGTGGGATTAATTTCAGTGTTGGTCAGGTTCCGCAGATTCTTAGTGGCTTTATCCTTTAACTTTTTGGCATTTCTTGTGAACATGGGACAGTGGTAGTTCTCTGCCTCAGAATAACATTTTGAAATAAATGAATGACAGTTTTACCAATACTGCGAAAATGACAGGCATTGCTGTAAGCTGGATGTGTAGACCTCATTCAGAAATGGTTTCACTATTTGCTTATGGACTATCGTGATTCCCTTTTTCATTTTCCTGTTGGTGAGGCTAATTTTTGTGTGGAGGCTGGACTTTCTGACAGCAGATGCACAGGATCTTGGCATTCACTGTACTGACCTACCTCGTGGAAGTCAAGTGACAGTTATTTAATAGTAATAAAAGTGTTTGAGAGTCTCCAATGAAGAGTATTCTATGCTTGCATAGTTGCATTTTTGAAACAATTCTGTTTGTACAGCTATTCTTCTGAGGGCTGAAATATAAGTCAGAATGTCATTGTATAAACAAAGTGTTTACCCATTAAAACAATATGCTATTCAGAAAATTGCTGTTATAAGCTATGATTTCTAGTACATCTGGATGAACTATTCTGTAGGAAGTTATTTGTTGAATTTCTATCTCTTTTATGCTTTTTGTGAGTACAATACATTTCATACATTTGCAGATATTTCAGTTTGCGGATGGTGTTTGCAAACTACTTATTCTGTGCTACTTAATTATTGATAGTTGCGATTAAAAATTCTAGCTGTGTATATGGAGTCTGTGACAGATAGGGGAATGCATCTTTGACAAATGGTGGTCTCTTATTTTTGTTGCGTCTTCCAGTTGTTCTTTTGGAATGAAGGTCAACAGCCTCCTGGGCTGTGTCAGCAGGAACATAGTCAGCAGATCAAGGAAAGTGATCATCACTCAGCGCTGGTTAGAGCACACATGAAATACTGTGTCTGTTTTTAGGGCTGTCAGTACAAGAAAGATGTTGATGAACTTGCCAAGTGCAAGTGACGATGGCCACCAACATGCTGAGCGGCTGTGGCACTTGCCCTGTGAGGAAAGGCTGAGGGAGTGGGTCTTGTTCGGCTTAATGAAGAGATGGCTTCTGAGGTCACACCTGAAGAAAACTATGCAGAGTGGAAATGAATGGCCAGTTGGTGGGATGGCAGTGAAATATGTCAGTATCAAATCAGCTCCTCATGTTTCAGAGGACTGGGAGGCAGGAGACAGGCTATGCACCTTTACAGACTGAACTGTCCCTAAGCTGTGTTGAGTTTGCTTCCTGAATCAGTGCCTGTGGCTCTCTGGGGTGAGCACTCATAAGGCACAACTTCAGAAAAGTTCTGTGAGTATCCTACAGTGCTGATAATAGCTGGATGTCCCAAATGTTGCCCGGCCAAATTCTCTACTGGAAGAAATCCCAATAAAGCCAATGAAGTTAGATTAGCAGATGGTTTGGTATTTCACAAGTGCCCTTGCTTGATAGAGTATTTGTGGAAGAAAAGCCAGAACAGCTGAAGCTGAGGTAAGAGTGCTTAGACAGTTCTGGGAAGCACTAAATGCCTTCTCCCTGGCCCAAAACCACAGGGATCTCGTTGACTTCTGATTGTGTTGTCTGAATTTAAAGTGATATTTGTACATGCCAGGCATGCATGAACCACACAGATTATGCATTTTAGTTTATCAGTATGTTGCTGATTATCCTCCGTCTCCATTAATGTCGATATATTCAGCTATTTACAAGGGTCTCTAAGCAGGCTGTGGGAACAGGATGTCTCTCTGACCTGCAGGGTGGGTGTCAAGGTTTGGGACGAAACTGACAGCAGACTAAAGAGGCTCAGATACCTCAAACGCTTTTAGTCACAGATGTATTTGGTGTTACTGCATGCCGTGGCTTCCTTATCCCAAAAAGAGACCACGCAGTCAAGTACCAGACTGTGGGGGGACGGAGTTTCCCTCTCCAGGAGATTTCAGACCACCTCTCAGGAGTCTCAGTCTCTGTCCCCCTGCTGTCAGTTATGGGATTTGGGCAGAAGGAAGGAATATCCTCAATTCAGATTGGCTCAACTTCCCACAGTGCCTGGATATGGACTGTTGTCTGCTGTCACTCAAGGCCCACCCTTCCACATGGCCTTCGCACATGGCCACAAACAGCGCAGGTACAGAGGTGCAATTTGAGGGTAAACCAAGCTGACCAGTCCCAACTGCTTGCCCAAATACCACTAAGACTTACTGGGTTTTTGGTCTGATCATCCATCAGCCTGAACACAAGGAGTTACAAATATGGGCATTTAGGCGTCACATAAATAGTAATGACCCACAAAACCGTGATGCTAAGCCCCTTTTGTGGACTGAGAGCAGCCTTTTGGCTGAGCCCTTCAAAAACAGCAAAGGTCTTTCTGTCTTTCTTTTCTGCACATCCATCTGTCATTTCTCCCTCAGTCTGTCCTCCTTCCTCAATGCCAAGCTGCTTTGGATAATTTGTCGCAATTAATTAGATCCCAGAGCTGTTTTCAAAAGCCTGTATCATTCAATTCCCATGCTGTTGGCTACCTATTAAATGACATAGTCTAGGATTCTATAAAGGAGATCAAGAAGTTAGCTTACTTTTTGTCTATGTCCATAGCACACCAAAGAGCTGGTATTTACATGGAAGCCCATCTGAAATGCTAATGCAAATAATTAACTCCATCCTACAGACTCCATTCAAATTGGTCGCTGAACCCCACAGTATCTCAAGGAATGAAACTGGAACCTTTTTTTTTTTAATGAGTCTGTTCTTAGTACCGATTAAAACAGTGAATTAATCTTTTGTCTGTATCTTCCTTAATTTGAAGTACAATTAAAAGATGTCTGTAATTGCCAATCCTTTTCTACACCACCAAACTTTTTTGCTGGTTTGTTCAGTAATTCTTTCAGGAGACTACATAACTTTTAACAAGGCTTCCCAACCTCCTTTTTATGTCCAATAACACCAGCTGCCTTCTTGCGTCTCTAATGAATGTATCTTCCTCGTCTCACTCCACCACCTCATCACTTTCATTGTATTCCCCTTCTTTGACAGGTGGTCTTGTGGGTATAACGGCATCATTAAATAGCTCTAAAGCTGCTAGTAAGAAAATAGTTATTGAGTGAATCAGAATATCATCATGCAAGTTACCTTTACTGTTGCAGCTGAATGGATGTCTTCAATTTAACTGTTCCTCCTCTGCTTATCTCATTCACCAGGACCATAGATTTTCGGTTTCTGTTGATTTCTATAAACTGTGATAGAATTTCATTCCCTACATAAAGAGGTTTAGGGCCACCTGAAATATTTGGGACTGCCCTTCCTCCCTTTCCTCTCCCCTCGCCATGGGAGCCAGATATGACAGAGGGTGTCTGGATAATTCAGATCTTGGATAAACACATATAAGGTGTGCATAATACCCTGGAGCACCTACACTAGCATTGTGAGCTTCTACTTAGGCAACTGAGTTCCCCCACTTAAGTCACACACGGCCATGTGAAAGGTGCTTCATTGCTTTTTCTACAATCAAAAAAAAAAAAATAAAAAAAAAAAGCAGAAATGCTCTAAAACTCAACTAACTGTCAAATATTCCTGGTATTTATTATTAACATAAGGAAAGCTGCCTATTGTCAGGCTATCAAAATACGAATCCAGGTCAGAGTTTGGTCATTCTTCGGGGATTCTTCAAGAATTAAAAATGAAACCACATCCAAAGAACATGGAAATCTGTAGAGACTGTGACATTTATTTCTCTACAGGACTCTGAAGCACACTTTCACAGAGCATCCCAAGGTTTCTCTTGGACTGTGGAGGTTTAGTTTCAGCAACGGAAAGTGAATCTCAAGTTGTCTCATTAAAGAAAAGGTTAGGAGCACTTCAACATGGAATGCTATTTAAACATGTTCCATTTAATTGAAAAAAAAAATTGTTGGTGGTCAATAGAGTGCAAAAAGCACCCAGGGATTTGGGAGCTCTATTAGTAATAAAATCCCTGATGCACTGTGTCCAGTGAGTCTTGTTGCAGATGAGCCCTTGCAGTTAAAAGAGAGGCAGGACAGATCTTTTGCACTAATTTGAAAGCTTGATTAACTGCTCTCAACAATGATTGTGATCTGAAAGGCCAAGTCCAAGTATACAGGGGGCACAGTGCCATCCTCTTCTCCCATTACCTCATGGCAAAGGTGTTGCTTTCCTCTCTGGGTGGGTAAGGAGAGGAAGTGTTAAATTAGTAGCCACCATAGGAAACAAAATTGCCACCGTGGCTGATCCCTGGGTGAAGGCTGGCCTGCTTAGATTAGAGTTTTGTCCAATTTGTAGTCAGGTAGCAGCAGACGGGCCACTGACATTCCGAGCTTTTTGCTATGGATGTTATTGCTGGGCATGATCCACCAGTGGCTCTTGAATAAAGTTTCACATTTACATTTTGCAGTTCACAGAACTATGACATCTCGTGTCAATGCAAATAAACCTGTCACAGTCTGATACTGTATTTGAGGCAGTAGATTGAAAATTGATTGTGTGACTTGCCTGAATATAAATCATGTATTTATTTACCCTGAACCATGGAGTTGCAATTAGTCAATACATATTCATAAAATATGGGTTAGGTAAATTAACACTTCCCTATTGTAAATTACAACTGAGAATAATTTGTGGTGTATAGGAAGTCGAAAATGCAGTTCATTTTAAAATGGATTTGATGCATTGCATTATTTAACCATTCCCTGAATAATTTCAAGCCATGAATTTAGATACAACAGAAAGCATTGCTGACATACAGAAGAAATTTGGTTAGAAGAATAGCCTTTCTCTTCCATATATTGATGCTCTTTTGCATATATATTTTAATTGACCATTTCAGAAAAAGAATTATTAAATTTTGGCCAATCCTATCAGCCTTACATTTCTGTTACAGAGAGATGTAAAACCTCTATAAATTTCTGATACCTTTCTCTGTGTTTCACGTTTTCTTCCTATATGAGTTAAAGTCTAATGTATCATGTATAATCTGGGTTAATATTGGCTTGCACTGCTTCCACCAGGATAAGTTATAGTATTTACTCATCCTGGTGAAATAATTGTTTTGAAATGTGTGGAAATGGTGGCTACCATGAAAAAAGGTCATCATGCTCTTGCTAGAGATTGCATTGGAGAGGTTTTTAGCCCTTTGAACCTGACGATTCTGTGTCTTGGTCAAATGCCTCATCCCTGGGCTGCTGAACATAAATGTGACCAATGTTTGGTCTCCAAAAGTGGTCAATTGCTGTTGCTGATGGAGAAACAGAGCATGTGTGTAGAGCTGTCTCTTCAGCGTATGTCCCAGCTTTCAGTAATGTGCAGCGAAGGCACTTCCTCAGCCAGCAGCTTTCTTTGTGTTTATAACTCTTACTGGATTTTCAGGATATTTGAAGATGTTTCCTGTGTTCTCTCTCTGTGATATTTACCATAAATTAAATCTCATCCCTGAGTGGCCTTCGAGAACTTTACACCGAGTACCTCTTTTTTTGGTGAAGTGCTTCTGCATTTGTAAAATGGAATTTTTGAGTGAGAGTATACTGTTGGGAAAAAAAAAAAAAAAAAAAAAATAAAGACAAAAAAAAAAAAAAAAATAAAGACAAAAAAAAAAAAAAGACCATCTCCAGTGCAGAAAACATGGACTATGAGTGGAAATGGGTGTGGGTGGATGTGAGTTTCTCAGTGAACAGTGCTTCAAAGGGGCAAGGGCCACACTTCAGAAATTGCATTCCTCTGCCCAAAGAATTTACAGTATGATAATCATATTCTGCAGACTTCTCCTCTGCTGAGTAATGTATTGCTCTTCAAGCAGGTACTTGGGTACTGAAGTCAAAAAGGGTAAGGGAGGTAGTATTTGGCCTAGATAAAGATTCAGTTCAACCACTACAAATATGAGGGGAGGAGAAGGCTGACTGTGATTTGTACAACAAGCTGTGGAATTGCAAAGTTTCTTGTGGTGAACATTAATGGCTGGGTGGTATGGTTTTGTCCTTCTGGGAATGCAAAAGTGTAGACTTCCAAAGGAGGTTCATGCTGAGCATGAATTTTCCACTTTCTGGCCATGCACTGAGCAAACACTGCCCAAAATTGAATGAATTATTTTCTCATTCTTCACAGAATCAATTTATTTAAAAAAAATATATAATGCTTTTGTGATTATATATCTCAACCAGAAAACAATTTTTTTATGGATAGCTTGAGTATAGAATTACTTTTGGGTCAGAGGGTATAATGTCTCTTTTGTCTCTTAGGTCACATGGAAAATTTTATATGGAATAATTAGTATTCTTCTTCCTGTAACAGTAAATAAAGGAATATAAGGTGATTTGCCTGTGGTATTCTTGAGGTGTTGGCATTTTCAGAAGTATTTCCTCACCTGTTTGAAGATGCCAATATACCAAACAAGTCCATGTTTAGATTTTAATTTTAAATATCTACTCACTTTAGAAAGAAACCTGGGGAGAATGACTCCCTTTCTGTATCTGTGGACATATATATGTGGTTTTTCATCTTTATAGCATATGAAGTGTGTTCCTAGCAAGCTGATGCTTGCAGAGAAATGCTGCTGAACATGGCATGTTTCTCAGTTGGTGTGGTACAGATGTGTAAGGGAGAGTGTTTCAGAGGTCCTGAAAGGTGTTTTTTGCCATGCCATGTAGAAGCTTGGACCTGCTTTTACTGGCTCCCTTGGATAATATGGGACTGTCTGCTTTGGGCTTGAGATGACAAAGGTACTCAGCAGAGGCAGCTGAACTTACAGAAGTAAAGCAGGATGCTGCTTCACGTGCCTCATTGCCATTCTCTGTAACCCAATGGGTTTTTCTGCTACAGCTGTCCCTGCTGTCTGGGTGTTTCTCTCTGTTCCTCCTTTCCTGGACACCTGCAGAGCAAAGCAGACCACATTCCTGAAGATTTCCTCCTTGCTCTCCCTTAGTAGCTCTGGGGTGAAGTCCAGCCTGCTGTCAACAAGCAGTGGTCCGACACAAAGACAGGTTGGAAATATGGAACTGGCGTGGGAACTTTGGTGTGGAAGCATCACCCACTTCCATAGTGTAGAAAATGTCCCACCAGTGACTTTCTTTGACTCAAAATAAAATGTACTGTATGCTGGTAGCTGCACTGCTGTATTTTATTTCCTTCTTTCAGTTGACATCAATTTTTTAAAATATAATTAGCTGGAAACAAAATGTCACAAGGTTACATTTATAAAACAGGAAACCACATTCCAAACCAAGAAATCATATTGTTCTTAAAAATGCTACAGAATAACTTTCTTGTTTTCTGGTATATGGTCTTGGAGTTGGTTTGGGTTATTTTTTCTTGGATACCTGGGAAACTCAATTTTAAAAAATGAACTTACTACCGTTTGAGAAATAGTGACATAGGTAAACTTTGTGTTTGAGTGAAATGGGAATAATGCTGCTCCTGCTCAAGGTAAGCTATGTTCTATATACTGAAAGTAGTGATATTTTCCCCTATTTGTAAATTGCACCACAGAAAATAGGCAGAGCATTCGTAATTAGCACAGTAATGAAAGAGCCGTGCATTTGTAGAGGGCAACACAAAATGGGGGACAGGATTTTAGGTGCTAAACACGAAATAATTTTCACTCCCCCCTGTGTCTCCCTGTATTAAAGAGCAATATGTCGTCTAGTCTTCCCCTTTGACAGCTTATAAACTAAGGTGTGAGTTTTTACCTCCACTCCCAGGGAATCATATGGACATGAATTCACAGCAATCTGTAAGTTTTGTAGCTCTCTGGCAGAGGTTTGGGTTAAAATAAATCCCAGGTCAGCCACCAAGTGGACACAAGCCATAGTTACAGCTCCAGAGTGCGTGTTGTCTTCAAAGTACACCTATATTAGTGGTTTAGTTTGTGTCAAGAGAGAACTTTTGAAGAAAACCATCTCTTTATCCCCTTTACTGTGCTTTTACTCACAGAGTAGAGTAGTCTTGATGTGCACAAATTGTCTATTTTTGGCCTGAAAGTGACCACAAGATGTGCTCCAGGGTTGCCACAGATGCACCTCAACGACTAATGGACCTTGAGTTCACAGGAGCAGACTAGAGCTGTGCTAATATAAGTGTCACTGACAATATGTGTGTGAGTTGCCGGTTGTTACCACCAGTGGTTTCTCTCCAGATATCTACCTTTTGGTCGTTCAGTAATCACAGAATCACAGAATATGAGGGATTGGAAGGGACCTTGAAAGATCATCTAGTCCAACCCCCCTGCCAGAGCAGGAACACCCAGATCAGGTTACACAGGAACGCGTCCAGGCGGGTTTTGAATATCTCCAGAGAAGGAGACTCCACAACCTCTCTGGGCAGCCCATTCCAGCGTTTTTTCACCCTCACTGTGTAGAAGTTTTTCCTTATATTTAAGTGGAACCTCTTATGTTCCAGCTTGCACCCATTGCCCCTTGTGCTATCATTAGCTGTCACTGAGAAGAGCCTGGCTGCATCCTCCTGACACTCACCCTTTACATATTTATACACATTAATGAGGTCACCCCTCAGTCTCCTCCAAGCTAAAGAGACCCAGATCCCTCAGTCCAAAAGAATTGCCTAGGAAAATGGCAAATGAAAACATAAGAATTTTCATTTTCTTGAGTATTTAACTATGTTTTTCCTATAATAGTAAATGTAAAAAAGGTGGATTTTTTGTTGGTGTTGAATGAGATGATATACCCAGCAAAGAGACAGAAGAGGGGTGATTTCAGGCAATGATAAACAGATTGTCACACACCCCAGGTTAAATTGTTGGGAGAATTTATGGGATATTCAGGAAACAGACTATTCGCTTTATATCACAGCTTGAGACCTTCAACACTAGTTTCAAGTAACACAAGAGGGTTCCTGGCCTTAAACATTACTGAAAATTGAATGACAGAGGTGATCCAAATAGACACATTTAGTAGATCAGTTGCTGAGTAAGACGGTGAAATTTTAGACTTAAAATATGTAAATTTGTTTAATCTGCCTTGGAAAAAACTGCAATCATTGTGCTGTTCATTTAATTCAGTGAGAAATGTATTCATTTATAATTTTGTGAGACCTGTACCTTCCAAAATACCTTTCCTATCCTCTTCCAATTTATAAACTTGAGGTAGTAAAATGGATTTTACCCTTCTACTGAAAATCTTTATTTCAATTTCTCCTCTTTGCTTAACAGTCTACTGAGTCTTTGCTTAACAAAGTCTACTTAACAGTCTACTTTCACCTGTGACCTGTGAGATATTGAATCACAGAATCTCTGCAGTTAGAAGGGATCTCTGGACGTCATCTGCTCCAACCCTCCCGTATCAAAACAGGGTCAGCTGGAGTTGGGTGGAGACTCCACAACCTCTCTGGGTAATTCATTCCAGTGTTTGAATATCCTCACAGTGAAACTGGGTTTTCTTAATGTTTGAATGGAATTTTCTGTATTTCAGGTCATGCCTGTTGCTTCCCAGACTATTACTGGGCACCACAGAGAAGAGTCTGGCAGAGTTCAAAGTGTGCAGTGCAAGAACTGCTGAATGCAGAGGCAGAGAGTCTTTCTAATCAAGGCTACAGCGCTCTGCTCTCCTTAGCTCTTCCCCTTGCTGAGAAAGAACCCCAGCAAGGGTCTCTCACACTGCTTTTACACCACTTCTTTCCCTTCTTCCTTGTTTTGGTAGGAACATGTGGCTTTGGTCCCGTCTCTGCGGAGGTGATAAAAGTCAGACAGAAGGCTTGGCTGGGCTCTAGGATCAGTTTTCACTTTATTACTCTTCTACGTGCATAAACTTTTCTCCTTTTCCTATTCCTCCTTTCCAATGTCCATTAAAAGAATGTGATGGGATAAAAACAATCATCTCACAGAATCACAGAATCACAGAATATGAGTGATTAGAAGGGACCTTGAAAGATCATCTAGTCCAATCCCCCTGCCAGAGCAGGAACACCTAGATCAGGTCACACAGGAACGCGTCCAGGCGGGTTTTGAATATCTCCAGAGAAGGAGACTCCACAATCTCTCTGGGCAACCCATTCCAGTGTTTCCTCACCCTCATTGTGTAGAAGTTTTTCCTTATATTTAAGTGGAACCTCTTATGTTCCAGCTTGCACCCATTGCCCCTTGTCCTATCATTGGCTGTCACTAAGAAGAGCCTGGCTGCATCCTCCTGACACTCACCCTTTACATATTTATACACATTAATGAGGTCACCCCTCAGTCTCCTCCAAGCTAAAGAGACCCAGCTCCCTCAGTCTTTCCTCATATGGGAGATGCTCCACTCCCTTCATCATCTCTGTGACTCTGGCCTGGACTTGAAGCAGTTCCCTGTCCTTTTTGAACTGAGGTGCCCAGAACTGGACACAATATTCCAGATGGGGTCTCACCAGAGCAGAGTAGAGTGGGAGGAGGACCTCTCTCGACCTACTAACCACCCCTCTTCTCATACACCCCTGGATGCCATTGGCCTTCTTGGCCACAAGGGCACAGTGCTGGCTCATGGTCATCCTGCTGTCCACCAGGACCCCCAGGTCCCTTTCCCCTACGCTGCTTTCCAACAGGTCATTTCCCAACCTATACTGGTACCTGGGGTTGTTCTTGCCCAGATGCAAGACTCTACACTTGCCCTTGTTATATTTCATTAAATTTCTCCCCACCCAACTCTCCAGCCTGTCCAGGACTCTCTGGATGACAGCACGACCTTCTGGCATGTCAGTCACTCCTCCCAGTTTTGTGTCATCAGCAAACTTGCTGATAGTGTACTCTACTCCCTCATCCAAGTCATTGATGAATATATTGAATAATGCTGGGCCCAGTACTGATCCCTGAGGGACTCCACTAGATACAGGCTTCTGACATGTTTCTTTTCATGTTGTGTCTTTAATGCATTCTATAATATATACTTTTTTTTTCCCTTATAGTGGCAGTATGTGTACAAAATGTATTTGTAGACTCCATACAATAGGTTTGGAAGGGACCCTATGTTCAGATATCTGTTGCTACTCTTGATTTGCCCTATCTATGGAGGTGTTGTATGGCTCTAAAACATAACTAACGGAAATTAATGCCTTTTTTCAGCTCAAAGAGCCTGAAATGAAGTACTGTCATAGCCTCAAAAATTGCCATTTTGTGGCAAGTGTATCCTCCCAGACCATGTATTGACAGGCTGTGCAGATACCAAGGGAGCAAGGATTTCTGGGATACCATTGGAATACACTGGTGTGGATCAACCTAAAGTGCTTAGTTTTATTCTATACTGGCTGTCAGTGAGTCTGCTGGAGTCTACTGCGCTCAGAGTCACAGCCAGGCTTCATACAGGAAGGGTTTAGCTGGAACTTTGAAAGGATCTAGGAACAAATCAGGACGTGTGAGCTGGATCTGAAAAGTCAGAAAAGTCTAGGTTAAACTGACTGTGTGGCACTACTCAAGAAATGTTGTTTCAAGTCCTGTCACTCCCAGCAGAGTTACAGCTGAGCATACCATTTCTGTGATACTTCCAATTTTAAACTGATTCTTGAGGATACAGTAACTTCTTATCCTCCTCCTTCCCCATCTATTAATTTAACAGATCCCAATGGGTGCCATTTATCTTGGAATCTGATGGGGTGGTCAGAGTGAACTAAATCCAGCTTTTCTAAGCTACAGCATCAGATGTACAGTCTATGTGAGGCTGCCAGCTGCAGTTCCTATCCCATTTTCTATTAGGAGGTGTCTATTTGATTTGCCCTTTGCATCTACTGAAATATTGTCCACAATTCCAGGGTATTTTAAGGTTTTAAAATCCTTTTCTTCCTAGTTTCATGCCTGGAAATAAACACTTCCAGCCAACAGGTCCTCCACTCAGTTTCATTGAGAACTTTTATTTCTGTCATTGTGTTGTTTCCTATTTGCTTCTCACCAACAGCTCCCTTTGATTTAAATCCCTGTAGTTATGTAGAAGACCACCTGGGTGTTGAATGGAGCTGAAAGTTGCTAGTACAACATGGTGCAAGGCCACCTGTGTAGGCACCATTATTGATGCTGTAGGAAATGTCACTGAAACGCCAGCAGAGATCTGTATATGAGCAGAACAGCAAAGAGCAGTGAGATGCGCCCGCAATGGCAGCTCAACTTGGGTCTTCACAATGTTCTAAATGCAGCCAGACAATTATTGTGAATGAGGTAAATCATATGAACCTTTTGAACTGCCTTTAATTGTTGGGCTTAACAGTTCTCTGATGTAGTGGAAAGTTTCTTCACTGCCACAAAGTCAAGAACATGACAGGTAATAATCTGAAATGGAGCTTTCACATTTTCACTTTCAATGTATTTCATAGCCAGGAGAGTTCCATTTGGGTGCTTTTTAATTTCTGGATGCCCATGAGGAAAAGTAGCTTAGGTTTTAGAAACTTCTTAGTGCTTTCCTAAAGCTCTGCACCTCTACTCTGAAGCAGGAGATAAATTTCATGGAAAATATTTTCCTTGTCCATCACCCTCATGCTTGGTGTCTGAAACGGAAGAAGAGACAACAGTTAGAGACCACTGTGCAATCTATGGTTCTGCCTCTTCCTCTCAGTCACACAAAATAGTGCTGTGCCACCTGATACCACGGAGTGTCTGACTTAAGTCCACATGGTCTTCCCTTGATGCCTGTAGTCAGCCAGAGACAAGGGTGCAAATCATAACTTCAAGTTTATTGGCATCAGAAGACAACAAACTGTTCAGCTTTAGGTCGATTGATATAGTAAATGGAAACTAATTGAAGTGATTGGTAGAAAAAATGTTAACCTTTTGGGTGATTGGTAGAAGCTAACAGTAAAAATGTATGGTCTATAAGAGACTGGAGATGATGGAAAATTGTATGGCAAGATAAGTGAAGAATATCTTGTCAGGAGACTTATGTGATGCCTAGACCAGAAATTGCTGATAAAAGTACAAGCAGCAACACATAATTTTTGGAAATATTCCTTCAAAGAATCCAGAGGAGACCCTTCGGCAGATCTGAATTCCAGTTGGAGAGAATCACGGAATCAAGGAATTTGCAGAGTTGAAAAGGACCTCTAGAGATCATCTAGTCCAACTCCCCTGCTAAAGCAGGATTGCCCTGAGCACATCGCTCAGGACTGCATCCAGGCAGGTCTTGAAGATCTCCAGAGAAGGGAACTCCCCACCCTCCCTGGGCAGCCTCTTCCAAGGTTCTGTCACCCTCACCAGAAAGAAGTTTTTCCTCATATTTGAATGGAACTTCCTGTGCTCCAGCTTGTGTCCATTGCCCCTCGTCATGTTAATGGGAACCACTGAAAAGAGTCTGGCTCCATCCTCCTTCAACTCACCCTTCACATACTTATAAGCATTGGTAAGGTGTCCCCTCAGCCTTCTCTTCTCCAGGCTAGAGTGTCTCAGTTCTCTCAGCCTTTCCTCATGAGGGAGATGCTCCAATCCCTTAATCACCTTTGCTACCCTATGCTGGACTTACTCCAGTAGTTCCCTGTCAGTCTTGACCTGGGGGGCCCAGACCTGGATGCAGCATTCCAGTTGTGGCCTCACCAGTGCAGAGTAGAGGAGGAGAATGACCTCCCTCGATCTACTGTCCATACTCTTCCTTATGTAGCCCAGGATTCCATTAGCCCTCTTGGTGACAAGGGCACATTGCTATTGCTGGCTCATAGAAAATTTACTGTCTACCAGGACCTCCAGATCCTTCTCCTCAGAAGTGCTTTCCAGCAGGTCCACCCCTAACCTGGTGCCCAGAATTCTTCCTCCCCAGGTGCAGGACCCCATACTTACTTGTTTCTTACTCTCTGCATTTTTTTGTATTCTCAATCCCGGCCACGTCTGGGCACTCAGTATCTCAGGGATCCAGCTCTGTGCAATTATCTTCCTTGTCTGGCTGTCAAAAATGGAAAGAAGTGAGATACAATGGTACCATCTATAATGCACCTTCAGATATGGGGAAAGTCAGTTGTGTAATTCTCTTAATATTTGTGAGAATACACCAGGAGTGAATACTGAATAGGAGCCTGTATCTTAAAGAGCTATTTTCAGAGGATACTACTCAGCTTAATAATGGGCAGATCAGCACATTTTTTACTTTGGAAACTCTCAGTTTTACTTTCTGATTGAAGGCCAGAAACTTTTAAGCATGTGCTATTAAGGCTATTTTAGTGAAGTTTTCCTAATGATGGTGGTAAAATGTGTGATACTTTTTGAATGCATTGTCCAAAACCAATGTAAAGACAGCCATCATGATCAGAAGGACTATTTTTGGTGACATCCTAGTTTCTACTATCTTTAGATTAGAAAAAGATTACTACTTTTTCTCATTAAATTTAACCTACTTGTACAATTCACTCATACTGTGATACATAATATACTTTACTGAGGGAGAATGTGCACATAAACCTTCCAGAAAAGAAAGCAATTTTAGTCCAAACTCTTCTGTAAAGAGGGGAAGACCAGACATTCATTTGGCTTATCTAACATAGTTTTCCTTGCTTTTATGTTTTTTCCATAATGTGGAAATCAAGTGAACTTCTTTATTTGTGAATCCTTTTCAGATTTTTTTCAGGGATGTGCCTGCACTGAGGTGGCCATAAATGCCTGCGGCAAGGTTTGTGACAGGATCGAACTCAGCAGTACTGGGCTTTATGACATTTGCCTGCTCAAGGCCTGGAGTCACCTGACTTTTGTGTAGGGAAAGTGGTGCAACAGCTCAAATGAGGCAAAAGATACTGTTTAAGCAAAGAGTCTATAACAAGCAATGTTGAAACAATTTTACTTTGGACATTGAACTAGATTATACAAAATACAAAAGATTAGAAATTAGCGAGATATATTTAGAAGTCATGTGAGACCAAGCATTTGCTCGCAGGCTGGGTTTCAAATTTCATAAATGATTAAAACATTTCTTTTCCTTAATCACTGGGGAGAGGACAAAATGCGTACAAAATTACAAATGTGTTAGAAGCAAAGACAGAGTAGCTTTAATGTGTTGGGTAAGTAGCCATGACTGTCTGAGGACTGCTGGAGACTCTTGAGGGACTGGCACCTAAAGAGAGCTAAGGACTTCAGTGCCCAGGAATGTGCTTGGGTTTACAATGTCCATTGCTCATGGCCAAAAAACTGCTGACAGTAATGGGAATTTGTGTTTGAAAGTGGATCCTTGATAACCCATCTAGTGGGACTTTTTGGAACTGAGTTGGTGTCTGAAGGTCTTTGAAATTAATAGTGACAGCCTGCAATAAGATATTTCACTTATATGTGAATATTTAAGTGAGGATTGATTAAGGAGAAGTCCAAACAAAATGGAAGGAAAAAATAACTTCATCAACGTCCAGGCATGGCTTATAGAAAAGTATGGAAAGTGGAATAGCTTCTGCAATAATACATCTTACCTGGAAATCATAGCTTGTTCTCAGTCCAGATGTTAACTGATTTGGATATATGACTGCAATTCCCTTTGAAACTGCAAAACAAATGTTGATACCAAAGCCAGAATATTAGTAGCTTGTCATTGTTTTTACCATGGCTTTTAAAACAAGGTCTAACATAAGTAAAAAAAACCAAAATTAAAATTCTTTAAGAATTTATTTATCTGGGACTTTTCACTACCTGAATTCCCACATGGTAGAGAATTATCTAACTCTTACTTCCAGAAATCTCTTATGTTATGGGCAAATAGGTTCTTGGTGAACTTTTAACTGGGAATTTATTCTGAAGGTAGTTGTTGATTTATTTTTTTGATTACACCTAAGGCAAGATTAATAGAATCATTTTAATTTGGGGTGGAAAGGAACTTTTATGCTGCCTGGTTTTTTGTCTTTCTTATTTTTTCTTGTTCTGCAATATCTGACTGCATGTCTGTGGTGTCTGTATAATAAACCTTGTTACTGATGGGCTTGGGTGGTTGGCATGAAGTGCAGGTCTGAATCTCTGCGGATAACAGCGATTGCCAACCAAGCCTGTAGTCAGCAACCTGTAAGAGGTTGCTTTAAATCTCCTTGAGCTCCTTGAGCTCTTGTTTCATTTAGAGGAAGCTGGTTTTGCTACCTTAGTAGGTGACAGGAAAAATGAGCAAAAGCATTTGAGAAGAAGTAAAATTGCACACAGCAGCAGTAATGTTTATCATGGATGGAACGTTCTTACACTAGCCCTCCATTTACAGGCATTTGTAGACATATTTAACCTGTACTATTCATAGAAAACTGATCCTACTCCACAACTAATTAAAGCTGGAATGCTGTCTAAAGGATGCTACTTTTTTTTTAAGGCAAGTATATAAAATAAACACAGTATATCAAATAGACATTCATACAATCTCCAAAGTTTTCTTCCAACTTAAATTATGCTGTGATATTCAATGTATTTTGTGGTGTACAAAACCTCAAAGGTCTTAAGCAGTCTTCGGTTCCAGTGCCGCTCCTGACTAGAAAAATGGTTATTTTCTTATTCACTGTTTTAAAATGGGGTTCCAAACAATGGAGTATTTTCTTCTCTGTGATTACTCTGGCTCTGCCTGAGCCAGCTCTCATCAGATCATCACAAGTTCTCTGTCTTTCTTCAGAGGTGGATGCCCTTGGTGCAAGATCTATTTCTGGAAGATCTCATTCTGAATGTTTTGCTGATGAGTGGGTTATGACCTTTTTGTGTTAAAATATTACCCAAAATATTAGTTTGTTTCAATAAGTTTTTAAGTGGTTTTAACATTTTTTCTTTACAAAAGATGTTGACTTAATTCAGATCTGCACCAACAAAAAATATTATAATCAAGCTGCTAAGAACAGTCATTGTATTTGTCAGGAAATTAGTCTAAACAGTGTATCATTTCTCTTTAGTTTGAAAGTTAAAATCTATTTTGTTTCCATTTACCGAACTGATACCTAATTTATACCAGACTAATTTTTATTATTTCACTGAAGTTTTCCCTGGCTAATATAGATATAAATGATAGCAGGGCTCTCTTCTGCCATCAATGACTGAACATAACCGTTGTTAATTGCTGTTTCATCAGGATAACAGACCCTTCAGCTAAGAATAACCATGTCTCTTTGAATCCATTCTAATGCAATTATGAAAGAGAGAACAGCTTTAAAAGTGGGTTTAAATATATTTAGAAGTGTCGAGGTTCTTTGAGTGGTACACATGAACAAGACATGAATGATGACAGGTCAGAAACTAGCAAAGTTTAGGCTTTTCACAGTCAATAGAGGATTGCAAGAATTACATGGTTTTATTTTTTACCTGCTCTCCTGTCAGAAAAAGATTATAGTTACAACAATGTTTTTATGAGTCTGAATTAAAGAACACCAATCATCTATAAAAATCACACTTCTGTTTGAAGTTTTTTTTTCCTTTTTATTTTAACAAGAAAGTTGTTGTTGTGTTGTGAAAGCTGTAAGGAAGGAGACTGGCTGTAAGACAATTCTGCCACTTTTTCATCTTTTTTAAAATTTTTTTAAAATATTTTTTTTATATTCATAGCTCACAGTGCACTGGAGTCAGCTCAGTCTTATATATCTCCTGTCAACTCCACTTCCAGTTCCAATCATGTGGGTCACTCTACCATAAGGAAGAAAAAAAAAGACCAAAAAAGGAAACACAACTCTACAAATTTATAATTTTGTAGAGAAATTGATGTATAGTTTGACAAGGAACTACTTTGACATCATTTATACAAACTGATTCAATTTCATGTTGGTGGTATCATTGTAAAAATTAATTATTTTTTCCACCTCATGTAAGTAATCTTGATTTGAGCCAGGCATTCTGCTAAAATCAATCGTGCAAGTCTATCACTTGCTCTACCTTGAGACCAGATATTTATATGATTCCGCTTTCTTGGAAAATGTATTTTTACTGTTCGTTTTAGGTGTCTTTCCCAAATTGGAATATTCGTGTTGTTGAGTTCTCCATGCATTGAAATCAGCACAGGTTTCTCTGCGGGGTTTGATGGGCCCAGAATCAATTCTTCATTTAACAGTGCTGTTCTACATGGTTTGCATTGAAAAATTCCACCCAGTGTTAGCCAAGCAAATTTATGAAGGAAATATTTCTACACCAAAAGGGTTATCAAGCATTGGAACAGGCTGCCCAGGGAAGTGGTGGAATTGTCGTGCCTGGAGGTATTTAAAAGACATGTAGATGTGGTGCTGGAGGACATGGTTCAGCGGCGGTTTTTGTCAGTGTTAGGTTGATGGTTAGACTTGATGGTCTGAAAGGTCCCTTCCAACCTAGATGATTCTGTGATTCTATGAATTGCCTCTACAGTGTAATGTTCATCTTCAGGATGTATGGATGGTTGAAATCACACAAGAATATGAGCTTCTGCTAGTTTGCACAAAGCCTCATGTGCTACTCACACTTGTCTAGGCAGTTTGTAACACAACCTCCTTCTTCCCAAGTCCTTTTAATGTTCATTTCTTTTATCACTGAGCTAAATATTTGATTCAATCCACAACATTTTTTTTTTTAATCTGTAGAAAATTCAAAGACTTGGTTTGGATCCAACTAAAATAAATTTGGAATTTGAATTTATTTGTTTCTACCTCCTTTTGCTTTTGCCACTTAACTGGAAAATCAATTATTCACTTAATTCTAGTCTCAGTGACAGCTGATGTTTTAGATAACGTAAACGTCTAATTAAACTGGTCAACGGACACTAAAACAAGTTACTGTGTTTATTGTGGCATTTCTTACAAGTACAGTGGGAGTTCCATCAGCTTATTTCAACCATCTAAAGTTTAAATGAATAGTCTAAAAAGTAGGCTAGGCTTTTTTATGTCATCAAAAAGAAAAGGAGGATGCAGCGGGTACATTGTCCCTTAAGGCAGGGAGAATGCATCACCATCTGGAAGCACCTGCTTCTCTCTGCTGACTATGGAGAGAGAAAAATCAGTGTAGACTAGATGGTAAACTTCCATTGTCACTTCAGGCAATGTGAATTCATCCTGAGCATCACTACTGCCTCAGGAGAATTTATATTGAGTGTTTTGTCTAATACGTCAATTATTTAATGAGCCTGAAACAAACCATTTAAAGGTTTTCACTTTTATTTTTGGTATTTTGGATGGGAATGCATGTACTTTGGTGTAGCATTCAACGCGGGCTGGAAAGCTGACTGTTGTACTGCTAAAAGCCATGCTGAAATGATGTATTCCATCCAAATAAAGAGTTTTAAATGCTTCCTCTTTAAAAATTTAACTGTTTTTTTCTGTTTTAATCTTGATTCATATTTTAATAACGACCTGAATAATTTAACAGCATTTGGGCTAAATAAAAACCTGTATGACATGTTTTCTCCTTTGCCATATGAGACACTGCTATGCAAAATAATGTCTGTGCAGATGAACAAAGGTCTCCTCTATGACCTGTGGTGTGTGTAATTTAATCACAAGACATTGGCTTCTGCAGGCACCTTAGTGGCTGAGGACAGAAACTGGTATGGTTTGTCTTAGTATGACTGGTGTTCTGTACAATTGCGCTATTCCTGTTAATGTGCCTGTGTTACACTGCTGCAGAAATCCTATTTTGGGGTGAGGGACAGGGAGGATGTAGAGAGCAGAGGGTGAGTTTCCTGTCTGGTTTGTAGATAAGCTCTTGTAACGCCTCTTGGAAGTAATGTGTCTTACATATTTCTCATGCTGAGGTCCTTAAAAAGGGCTGACAAGGTCTGATCAAACAGCTGTGGCTCAAGAAAACTGACAGGCAGTGTGTTTTAGACTCTTCTGGGACATTCAATTTGCCAAATCGCCCTCCCCCCCCTGCCCCCAGACTGCAGAGAGGACTTTTTGGGTTGCTTAGGTTTTGACTGCCAGAAGATGCTAATAAAACTACACTACCCTCATGGCCTTAAAACAAAAATAACCAGTTCTGGGACCCAACCCTTGGTGAGGTCTCTATGGACAGCTGTAGAGCTGTGCGTATTGGCCAGCTGATATTCTCTTCTGAGACTGTACCTTGTCACAGAAGTATACATTTTTATTTACGTTCATTGTATATTTGCCACTGAGCTACTGAATTGAATTGAAGCAAGTGAACAGTTGTTGTTGAGATGGAAAAACTACTTTCTTGTTTTCCATAAGGAGTTGAAGCTGAAACATTAAATATATGATGATATTCAGAAAATAATGCACAAAATTGACTTTGAGATAATACCTCATGTAATTGCATTCTTAGAATAGCAGTGGTATCAATGGCTTAATAGTGGTGTGAACCCATTTTCTCCCTTCTTACCATTTCCACTATTACCTTTCTACAGCCAAGCTGTGCACATTTCTGGGCTCACTCCTGTGAAAAGCCAACGTCTGCAAAATAGTTCTGAGCTTCCTCTCTTGATATTGATAGAAGAACAACTGTGTTCACAAAGATGAAGGGTTCATCTTGTCCTGTTTACCCAAGGTAATATTTATGGGATCCCCAAGGGAGACAAGCAGGTAACAGGAGAAAATGTATGCAGTTTATTTGCTCCTAAGAATACTTGCACATCCATGTGGCATGTGTTGGCTGTGGTCTTGCCTTCTAGATAATCTTCTTGGTATCCATAACCTCTTATATTTATTACTGCAATATCATCACAGCTTTATCAGGCATTTCCTAACATGGCATAATAATTTTTGAATTTGGAGATCTGTGCTCCTGCACTGCATGCTGAGGGCTTCAGTGGAGTTATTTCAAAACATTATTATAAATGGGGAAACACCATGATTTGTAGCATACAGTGGGATCTCAGGGAATCTGCTCCTTTCCCAGGGTGATACAAAATCTTTACTAATGATTTGCAAGAAAATATCAAGTTAATGCCAGTAAAATTGTCAATTGATACAAAAGTATTTATGAGAAAAATTATAATGAGAATAGGTTTGTAAATTATGTTTTACTAGTAATATAACAGATAGTTGTCCATTAAATCTGTTTGTTATGCTGGAAAATAATTATTTCTTCTCAAATTCTATTGGTCAGTATAGGCCTGAAGGTTGACTTAATTACCGACTAGTGTGGTTATCTCATCATGGGACTTTGAACATGTGTTCAGAACATCCAGTCTCACAGAAGAGCTATGGAGTTTCAGACACTGCTAGATAGGTAGCTTTGGGCTTCTTCTAGGCATTTGCAGAAGTTAAATTCTCAGATTCATATACAACATCATTATTGCTTGAACAACCTGAGGCCCCACCACATGGGTTCATCAGTGAACTATGACTGAGGTCTTAGGACGTAATGGAAAAGGATGTTGACACAGATTGTAACACTGTACAGCTGATACTGCACTGAACTATTGGTTCAAAGAACATGTGAACATCTTTGTGCATGTGACAAGGACCTTAGGCCTCCTCAAATGAGACTAGGGTAACAGACTCACACATTTAATTCTATTTCAAGACTTATTTCTTTCTGTTAAAAAAAAACCCAAAGGAATCTTCATTTGTTAGAAGGGGAATCTCTGAAGCAATGCACAAACTGTTAACTCTCTGATCCTTGTTCTGTGTCCTGGAAGTCATGGAATCATAGAATCAAGGAATTTTCAGAGTTGGAAGGGACCTCTTGAGATCATCTAGTCCAACACCCCTGCTAAAGCAGGATTGCCCAGAGCACATCGCTCAGGACTGCATCCAGGCGGGGCTTGAAGGTATCCACAGAAGGGGATTCCCCACCCTCCCTGGGCAGCCCCTTCCAAGGCTCTGCCACCCTCTCCAGAAAGAAGTTTTTCCTCATATTTGAATGTAACTTCCTATGTTCCAGCTTGTGTCAATTGCCTCTCGTACTGTTGTTGGGAACCACTGAAAAGAGTCTGGCTCCATCCTCCTTCACCTCACCCTTCACATACTTATAAGCATTGGTAAGGTGTCCCCTCAGCCTTCTCTTCTCCAGGCTAGAGTGTCCCAGCTCTCTCAGCCTTTCCTCATGAGGGAGATGCTCCAATCCCTTAATCATCTTTGTTGCCCTATGCTGGACTCTCTCTATTAGTTCCCTGTCTGTCTTGACTGAGGAGCCCAGAACTGGATGCAGTGTTCCAGTTGTGGCCTCACCAGTGCAGAGCAGAGAGGGAGAATGACCTCCCTCGATCTACTGTCCATACTCTTCCCTATGCAGCCCAGGATTCCATTAGACCTCTTGGCAACAAGGGCACATTGCTGGCTCATTGAAAGTTTGCTATCCACCAGGACTCGTTAGATGGGAGTTAATATTTTGTTTCTATTTTGCTTTCACTTATGCAAATGTATCTTAATAGAAGTCAGTCAGCTTAATGTGTATCAAAAAATCCGAGATCAGACTCTCACCTGCTAAGATTACTGTATTTGGATGAAGTGTCTCATTTCCATACACAGTAAATTCAGGCAAATATTAATAATCTCCTCATATATTCCTCTTGATGTGATTGCTAATGTTCTGGTTCCATGCAGACATGACACCCCTTCAAGATTCTTCTATCTAGATAATTTAAAAAAAAAAAAAACAGAATAAGATTATTGTGGTGTGACCTTTCTAACCCTCTGCATGAGAGGCTGAAACAGCAAATCTGGGGCAAAGGAGCTGACTCAACAAAACCAGTTATGTTTCTGTCAGGGCTTATCATTGTAATTTTTCTAGGATGGTTTCCTCAAAAATATTCTACACACAGAATTCTCAGAAATATTCTACACACACACATGCATGTGCGCACACAAGCAAGCACAGATAATATCCATCCGTATATCACGTAGCATATAGAAATTAAAAAGCAAAATAGAGTATTGGTAATTGTTCCTTTACAATACAGATGCTAACTGCTGTTGTCAGGTTTCACCTTTGTATACTCAGATTTCCTTCTTTCCTCCTTACTATCTATCATGATTTAGGAATGTCTTAGTCACATTTAAATGGGTATTTGACATGTCCCTGTTTAGGTAATAATTAGCGAGATCGCTTATGAGATCTCTAGGTGGTGTCAGTTGTAGTGTGCTGATTGTGCAGCATTTACAAGTGACATGAGGGGTAGTAGAAAAGTGTCATTAGATTACCGACAGATCATTTATAATATTTCAGTATCTCTGAATGGCAACTGGTTTTTAAGGCCATCTGGTTAATAGCTGTTCAGCATAAAAGACAAAGACAAGGTACAGGAAAAATCATAATTAAACACATAGATACATAAACTGTAACACAGATAATAGAGCCACTAACAAAGAGCAGTCACCGATCATTGGGCAACTGATGGAGCCACTCAAGCATACCCTTGAAGAGGATAAAGCTAGAATTTTGCATATGATAAGAAGAAGGGAAACAGAATTATTCTGATCATTGCAATCTGCCCTATATTCTTATTAAAATCTACTTCTAACTATTTTTTGTGTGACCTTGCTCTCTTCTCTGTTTCTGTGTGAGTGACTTGCCAGTGAACTTCAAACTGGACCAGCCAGCAAGTAGCAGGAGACCAGAGACCCAGGCTGGATAAGCAGGACCTGGACTCCGGGCATGGACTCTAGATGGATTTACTATCTGGTCTAAGGTTTGATGGGACCCACAAGCATGAGAAAAGATTGAAAACAGACACAGAAGGACTAATGACCATATCTCCCAAATGAATTGCATCCCACATTCCAATTTAAGTACTTTGAATCAAAATATACCACCCTCTGAAGACGGTTATCCTTGAAGACTCCTGGGATCCACAGATCAGCTTTCTGTGTTACAGTTCAGGTGTGACAAGACTGTGTATCTTAGAAATCCATCACTTGCTGAAACTTTATTGAGATATGCATTACAGACCATCTCCTGTGAGTCTCTCTAGGGGAGATCAATCCAAATTGTATGTTCAGGGCATTCTTTAATGAATCAAGATCCACACAGTAGTCACTACTTTCTTTCACACATCATTCTATCACAGAGACTAATGACGCGACTACATTGTAGTGTTGTCACGGGCTCTGTATAATGGCCTTTGACAGTTGTAGGTGTCAATAACAGAAAAGAACTCCTGGCATGGAGAAAGTGAGCTGTGGTGCTACCTTCTTTATCTCTGTCAGCTTCCCAAACATGGACATGAGACCTTATAGCAGCCTTCCAGTACCTAAAGTTAGCCTACAGGAAAGATGAGGAAGGACTATTTATCAGGTAGTGCAGTGATAAGATGAGGAGTAATAGTTTTAAACTGAAAGAGTAGAGATTTAAATTAGATACTAGGAAGAAATTCTTTCCTGTGAGGGTGGTGAGACACTGGAAGAGGTTGCCCAGGGAAGTTGTGGATGTCCCATACCTGGAGGTGTTCAACGCCAGGTTGGATGGGGCTTTGAGCAACCTGGTCTAGTGGGAGGTGTCCCTGCCCATGGCAGGGGGAGTTTGAACTCAATGATCTTCAAAATCCCTTCCAACTCTTACCGTTCTATGATTCTGTGAGTGGAGCTGCCCTAGAGCAGCTACTTTTCTTTGGCTGGGCATGCACCAATAAGAGTGGCCTTGGCAGAACTGCCAAGATTTCCCTCTGTCACTGATAATTGTGTTCTAAGTAGCGAAAGTATATCACACGCTACATTGCCCTTGAAGCAGACGAGTAGCTAAACCATGAAGGATATCTAGTTTTCTGGTCCTGCTGGATGAAGACAGTAAGGCACAAATCACAGCAATGCAATCTTGTTCAGCTGCCATGTACCTTGCTCTATGAGGGGAAATATTGGGCTGCATCCTCATGTTTAATTATGCATACCAAGCTGGCTGGTATTCTTTTATTTTGCATCAAGTTGACTTTTCCATTTGCCAGAATATTTCGCGAAGGTCTTCTGCTATTTCCAGCTACCGGACACGGTTGAGACAAAGTTCTTAGCCTAAAAGGAGTCTGTAACTCTCTTCACCATAACCACTCACCTCGGGCAGTGTGAAGTTGTAGAAAGTGGTGATATTGTCTGTACTGTGCCTCTCCTTTCTTCCCAGGTGTAGAGAGTGGCTGTACTTAAGCAGAACTGCAAAGACTGTTACCATTGTTGTTATTTAATGCTGCTGAAGGCCTGAGAAAGACCTGTGATGTGGGCATGGGAGGACAAGGAGTTTAGGAGACTAAGCTGAGACTGCTAAAAGAAGTTCTGTGAAAATCAATTTTTAAAGAAAACTGAATTTTGATTAATCATGCTTTTTTTTCATGATGTTGAGATGTGGATTTTGGCCACAATGGAAGAAGCAGTTTGATATGGGTGACTGGCCCAAGAAGTGTGTGTGTTCATGGCTTGTGACAACATAGTTAACCCTTCCATTTGGCACCGAGTTTTTATTTTGTAGTAACATTCTTGGTTTTCAGATTTCAGTCAACTATTTCAAAGCTTTTATTAATTTTCACTCTATAAGTTTTGGAGAAGAGAATAGATCGTGTTCTGGTTTGTTCAAGCTTTTCATCTCTCCTAATTGTAAACACTCATAAATTATAGAACTAATCCAGGAAATGTCTGTGGAAACTCAATCTGTGTGGGATACCAGAGAGAGCATCTTAGAGCAGGATCTTTCCTACCACAAGAAAGCCTGGATGTTTCCATCTGAGCCACTACTCTGGGCTCTGAGGTAGTAAAGGAAATAGGCTTGTTTCAGGTCATTTTCCTTTGTTTACCTTAGGAAGAAACTTTCCCTATAAGCACCTATTAATATTAAAGGATGTTCTGTTAAGTAAAAAGTGGTGCAAGAATGTAATCTAGCTCACATATAGGTGCCTACATTGGCAAGATCTCAAATTATGTAAAAAGGACTTAAATGTCTGTTTTCTCCTGTGCTTCAAAAGTATTTTGCATTTTCTAAAAACATTTTCTACCTTTCAAGCTTGCTTCTTTGCTTCTGGTTTCCTTCTTTTGAGTGAATGTCTGCTTTGAGTAATAATAAATAGCCTTTGTTATCACATAAAGTTTCATCAGCATTTCAGCAATTACTTGGTTTGATTTTCCACACTCTTACAAATACCAGTGACCTACATGGCTGCTGCTCAGCTCTGTGAGCAAGAGATATGCTAGGTTTCTCACCCACAATCGTCATGAGCGATGGTGGGACAGAAGCTTTGGTGGAAATTCTGCAACGGAAAGAAAATAGTCTGCTGGATGCCTCCAGGAGCAGCCCATAAATTCGGTGTATTTCAGTCAGAAAAAAATGTCAGAGAATTTGTCTTGTGCAGAGAAAGGAAAATCCATTAGATCAATACTCAGTAAAAATATTGTTTTATTCCAACCTAAATAAATAGTACCACTGCAGGCGTTACTGTAGTAACTGCTTTCCCCCTGCAGAGTCTTGTCTATTTGAAAGAGGTGCAGAGTGACAGTGCCATGACAGCCATTTAAAGCTCCTTTGGGTAATTCTTTGATACTAAGGTATTCCACCTGTAGTGTTAGAATAAAAAGTGAATTAAATAAATATTTCACACATAGAATGGGGAAAGAGAGCCAAAATTGAAGAAGATAAAAATATGACAGAAACAAATTCCATGTGGGCCACAGAGGAAAATGGGACACAGCTGCATGTCTCATCAAGAGAAACAACTGAGTCACCTGAAGTCCGAGAGGAGAGTTTTAAGGACTGGTTGGAAAAGGAATACCTGCTAGTTTGTATTGTGCTCTGTATCCTTCTATTTTCCTTTCCTTTAATAAATATGACTGCTGTTTTTAGCTACCTTAATCATCACTTACAGAACTGTGACATAGGGAGTACCCAAAGATCTTCACTTAATGTCCTGGGTTTCTTAGCAGGGTTCAAGTTGCCATTTACTTGAGACTCCAGAAGTTGAACCTGGCCCCAGTGGCTGCCATTCAAGGCTTGGCAGAGGAGTTATGTGAATACATCTATATACAATAGGTGGCTTTACCCACTGTGCAATTTCCACTCCATCTGGTAGCTGGACTGACTATACAGGCTATGAATTATTACTGCAGTTGAGCCTGAAGCAGGCTTCTCATTTAGAAGGCAGACTAATGAGAGTTTTCCCTGCATTGACCTAGGTCAAACTTATCTCAGCTGGAAGTTGTTTCTTTGCATGACTTAAACTCATTTGCAAGATTTAGAGTATTGCTAGTGCTAAGATTGTTTTCTTCCTAGCAGGGAAGAGAATCAAGCTAGATTTGGCTAACAAACACGATTTCTAGTTACCTGGATATTTGAGTTTAATTAAACTTTTAATGTTATCTGGTCAGCTGATCTTTTTCTTGTAGGACTATTGCTGGTGAGCTCAAACCTCCTGGGATCTTGCTGTTCCCAGAGTTATGATTCTGTTTAGCCTATAGCATACACACAGTCCCTGAGCAGAGCCCAACAGGAGTCCAGGCATTGTTTTGTCCGTTTGTGTCTATAGAAGTGAAGAGAACCAAGACGTGAAATCGAATAGTGCTCCATCCCTGTCTATACCATTCCACTTTTTGCAGAGTCCCTGGAGGGGTTTTGGCTTCTTTGCTCTTCTAGACACTACCTGGGGTATTTACATGAGGCAGGGTGGATGGGACCATGATTGTTTTGGGAGTTTACTGTGTAGACAGCTGTGCCATGTCTCTTACCCTTGAAGCCAGAGAAAGGGTGCTGTACCTATTAGTAAATTCATAACCTCTAAGTCTTACCTTGAATTTGCTGAGAACTACAAGATACTTAAAGGACCAGTGATTTTTTTTAATGAAGCCTTGTGTCATTAGTCTCTCTACTTGGGCAATAATGAGGTATAGTTATAACACCTCTGTAAAATCACTGCTCTCCTGTAGTGACTTTCACACAGCAGGTTCTGGAGCACAGTGTAAGGGATAGCATACATCGCTACCGGTGCAATGAACCACACTCTCAGCTGCCGTGCACCAGTTAATAATCTGAAAGCAGCAATACTGTGTAATTGGTGTAATGGTGATCCATGGGGAACATAGGTCATGAAACTCCCTACTGCTCTGTTTTTGCTCTTTAGCTTGTGGTTGTTGGTTCAGTCAGCTAAGAGGCTTTACACAGGCATTTTAGGGAACAAAGTGGAGAAGAAAGATGTATCCAGCTGAAGATATAAACAAATATGGCTAGGGAAGATGTGAATTTTCAAGCAGGAGGAGTTCACTCTCAGATGTTCTTGCAAGAAGTACTACAGAATGTTTAATGAACAAATGGTCAGGACCTCAGTATTACATCTTGTCCAACAGCTGGCACCTTCAGAAGCAGAGCACTCCTTCCCACCAGAAGCAGGGCATGAGTTCACTTCGTGGTCAGAAAGAAGAGTGTCATTCACTGAATCACCAACTTCTAAGCACCGAGCTAGGCAAACCTGACTTGACCTTAAGGTCAAAAGTCAGTAGCGGTAGCAGTGGTGTGGCAGTTAATGACTGCGTTTGCTCCTGAACTTACGGCCAGAAGTCACTGGCAGCTATGTTGGATAATGAGGATAGTATTTACCTAGATGAAGTGAAGTAATATATACACAACTGACGTGCCAAACCATTGTGTATTTGCATTTTTACTTCAGAAAAATGAGGATGATTTGCTGTGTGCTAAGCTAAATGTATAGGCTGTGGATATTGCCTTTTGATGTATCAGATAACTTTTTCTTAGAGATAATTTGTGTGAATAATTTAGAATTTCAGGGAGGGTAATTTGTTTTTTTCTATATGTGTTTGTCAAAGTAACATCAGTCTCATACTGCTTGGCACGGATTCTTCAAAACATGGCTGGCAATGCCACTGAAGCTAATAATTCAACTATATCTTGCTGCATAATGAACCGATCACCATATTAGTTTTATTGAATTATATGCAGTGTCAACCAGCTATTGCTATTTTCTCATCTGGATTTCAACAGCAAGAAGAGATTGAGAGACACTCGTGTTGAGCCTTGTTCTAATGGTCTGCAGCAGCAAGAAGTGTTCTTTTAAGTATAACTTCAGTTGAGGTCCAAGTTTACAAGAGTCTGGGATCTTTAGATTACTGCTTATGTTCTGTTTTCACTTGTTTGGTTGAAATATATATCTATTTTCCTGTTGGATTAAAAGTCACTGGACTCTTTTCAGTGGTTCTCAGTGACAGGACAAAGGGCAATGGGCACAAGCTGGAACACAGGAAATTCCATTCAAATATGAGGAAAAACTTCTTTCTGGTGAGGGTGACAGAGCCTTGGAAGAGGCTGCCCAGGGATGGTGGGGAATCCCCTTCTGTGGATACCTTCAAGCCCCACCTGGATGCAGTTCTGAGTGATGTGCTCTGGGCAATCCTGCTTTAGCAGGGGAGTTGGACTAGATGATCTCTAGAGGTCCTTTCCAATTCTGAAAATTCCATGACTGTGTCAAAAGGAAAAGAAATGGCACAGGGGATACAATGCCACTGTGTTGCCATCTTCCTGGTATTGGGACACAGTATTTTCCGTTGACAGGCCATTTCTGCTCTGTTCTTATCAGAGGGAGAGCCTTGTGGGAGTCACAGCAACAACACATTCCTCCATTGGGCATCTGGGAACAGTGTCCTGGGAGCAGTGCCTTGGGAATGGTGTTTGCTATCCATACAAGTCACTATTTTAATGCTTGTTCTGCTGCTGCTTCATTGCCCACACACACAGACACACATTTGCATTCCTACTGCATGCACATTAAGGTTATTATTCCTACTACAAATCTCTGCAAACCTATTTCTGGCCTCTGTGTTGACTGGTTTCAAATGGGTATAGCTGGCAAAGGAAAGAGGCCACAGCAATATCTCCCAAGGGTTTCACTGTGTGGGGCCCTTGTCAGATTTAGAACATGAAAGACAGTTTAAGCCCCTAAACATTTTCAGCCCCCAGGCAATGGAAGCATATTATTGTCTGTGCTGCATGGGTGTTCTAAAACATATGTGTCTGCCTTTCAATTTCTGCGGAACACACCAACATTAACTGTGACAAGCAGTTGAATTTCGTATTATTCTATCCTATTCCATTTTACGACAGCTATGGCTATCTAGGTTACAGCTAGCTCTTTTAATCTTTCCTAACTAATCAATCCTTCCTACCCTTTAATTATTTTTACTGCTGTTCTGTGAATCCCCTCACTTTTTGCCAATATTTTTCTGATAAATTGCCTACCGATGCATTCAGTATTCCAGCTACGGTTGCTGCACTGACACCCAGAAAGACCTTTTATGTATTTGCCCTCAGGTGCTCTGCTTGCAATGCTTTATCATCAGATTAGGACTTTCTAAATTTCGCTGTGCCATTCAGTATCTGTGTATTATCTTTGAATCTCAGTGAATCTCACCTTGTTTAGTTTACCCTTATATTCTTTATTACTCTACTCCCTTACCATTTATTATCTGCCCTTGGGAGTTCAAAAGTCAATAAATATTGCATTTATTTTATGATTTTTATTAAAGTACAAGTGGCCAAAATTAGGGACATCTTCACATCTCTCTTCCAGCTTTGAGTAAGAAGCAGAGATCTTGCCTTAATGAATGTGCAGTTAACAAATGTGACAATTGAACTTGCGAGAATATGTATTAGAATATGCATCTTGCAGAGGGGAAACTAAGAAGCAGCAGGTACCAAACTGAAGGGTACTGAAAACCAAGCAAATGTTTTTACCAAGCCACTTTGAAGGACAAAAATAACGTAATAGAAATCAACAGATACTTTTAACAGAAAAATCATGGAGATGCCTTGTACATTTAAAGTTCAGTCTGCGAGGAGCATAGATTTCTGAAGAAAAAGCACAGATGCTAAAAGAAAACTGCTCATAAAAGCACCAGAGAAATAATAATCAGTCTACGTCTATGTGGCTGAAATGTTTGAACCTGGAACAGCTCTTTAAATAGAGTCTTCAATAAAAAACATGCTTATTCTAGAATCTTCTGAAAGTATGACCCTGCATGCCTGCGCCACTTGCATATTTGTAGGATGAAATCAGGTGATTCCCCAAAGGCACACTGGTGACAAAAAGCTGAGTCAAGAACTTCCTCAGGCCTATAACCTGGTGCCTTCACCTTACAACAATCTCCCTGTGAGCACATCATTCTGCTCTGGTCACTTAATCTCTTGTAACGTGGAAGCAAATCTTGCAACACAAAACTTTACACCACCAAAGTCTCACCTGATTTTTTTGAAATAGGGGTTGAGTGACATTTAAGTAGCGTAGAAGCCTTGTGTTATCCCCAATATGATAAATGAAATTACAGCTTGGATTATTTTCACTAGGAAATATTATCTTGCAACAGGGGAGAATGAGTGGAAGAGATAATAGGATTAAAACTAAGTGTCTAAACTGGCTTGATGTTTGTTGTATCTTCACTCTCATTTCTTTGCCACTCAAACAAACACCACCACCAGTAATGAAGCTGTTTATCTTGGTAAAGTGCTGAAGTCAGAGCTACAGCTTTGAAGAAAAAGGTTGTTTGAAGAAAAATAGCATTTGCTTTTCTCTTGTTTGCAGTGGCGTTAACGTCAGTAAGCCCCCTAAAGTCCCCTGAGAAATGGCTATATGAAACTAGAGAATGGTGGTTAGAATATCTCAATACACCTCCTCTGCCTTGATACTAATGATGGGTGTCCCATGCTCAATTCAGATGTCTATTTGAAAAAAAAAAATAAGTGCACACATTATTCCTATTTTGTAAGTTTTTATTCTTAATTATGACTTTAAATGACAAAGGTTTTTGTCAACAGTAATGGTAAAGGGAGCTGGTTGGGAGCTGTATTAAAAGTGCACTAAAATGTATTAAAAATGCAGTAAGAATTACTGATACAATTTTTTCGGTTTTTTTTTTTTTTTAGGTTTAAGTTTACATAGCAATAAAATCGAGGACTGGAATGCTTTTAGAAGGCCTGAAGATGTACTGGTATTGAGTATCAAGGGTGTCAGAAAACTGTCAAGTGAACTTCTTTTGGCAACAGAGTGAGTAGGCTATTTGTATGGCTGTTAATCGGGAATAATGTAAATATGAAAGAATTAAATGTTTCACCAATAGGATGAGGTATTCCAAATGTTTCACAGAATATATACACACCCACATGCACACAAAGTTTAAATAAATATGTAAATTACATGGCATGGATTGTAAAAGAATATAGTCTTTGAAGCTCTCCCCAAGGTGTTCTTTTCAAAATTTGTTTTCTGGCTTGTTCTGTCATTCTGAATATGAAAGACATATAAACTGCCAGCTAGCTTTTGCTTTTAAGACTTCTCACTTGATTGTAGTAAAAAATTCAATTTTGCTTTTTGATTTCCCTTTTTTTTTTTTGGTAATCTTATTAGCATGACAGACTGGAAAACAAATGTGACAGTTATTAATTGTTCATTATCCAATATCAGTCTGTTCTGATGGCTAGCAGACTACATAAACTATAATATCTTCTGGATCAGAGTCTTCCCACGAGAAAAATACTAAAAATAAATATAAAAAAAAGTTCTTGTACCGCACTGCAGCTTTTTCTTTCCTTTTTCTTATGGTGTTTTTTTCAAATCCACGCAGAGACAGACAACTATTAAGATAAAAATCAAAACCCTCCTGGAGTTAGGCTCATCTGACTCCATCTCCTGTAAAGCTGGAATATCTTGTCTTTAACTGGTGCCTCACCAGCTAGCTATCATCTCACCTCCTGCTGACTGCTGAGTTGTTTATAAAAAAACATTTCTCTCTGTGTATGATACAGATACTTTGGAGGGGAGAGAATATATTAAGCATGCAGAAGAGATTGGCAGTCTTTTCAAGTTTCATGGGTCTTGGTGGGAAACCAAGGGAAGTTAGTGGCAGGAGAAATAATTCAAACTCTTTAAATCTCTTTTGAAGTGATTTCTTCAAAGCCCCCCTTTTGCATTTTACTGTACAATCTTTAAGCCTGGAGATGCAAATCCAGGCACGATATTGTATCACTAAGGAAATTGTGCAAGTTAAATCTACTGTGAATGAACAGGCAGGCTGAGATTCACTGCACCTGCCTAGAAATTTCTATGTCTGTGAAAGCTGTTTAGTTCTCTTGTCAGTGGGAGATAAGTAGCTGAAGAGGATGGTTCCTCTTGTCCTGAGCCAGGTGTCAAGGAGAAGTGATTGAAGTCATACTTCAGAAGTGTACTTCTCTGTCCTTAAAATACAGATCACAAACCTGAAGTAGATTAGATGATAGACAGATGAATTTTAGGTGGATGAAGTAAGGTTAGATGGAGTCCAGCAGAAGTGATCTGCTAGTAAGCATCATGCTGCTAAACCCACATGTAGAAGAGATGAAACTAGATCTAAATTATCTGTCCCATCCTTTTAAAGCTATCCAGGGAAAGGGAATAGAAAAACATGATTTATAAGTGCACCTACATCAACAGTGTGGGAGATGGAGTAGAGTTCATTTCTCATGGCATATACTCAGCTCTCTAAATCTTTAAGTTACCTGTAAATTATTCTGGACTCCCATTTCATAAATGGAATTATTCATTAGACTGAAAATATTATAACATGAAAAGTTTTGAAGACAAGTTTTATTTCAAATGAGAGTTTAGGATGTGAATTTTGAAAGTGTTCAGTGGTCACTGAACAGCAGCAAGTTTCTATGCCGTCTGTATGTGGATATGTCTTTAATTTTCATTTCTGAATGAGAAAGAAGGAAAGCCAAAAGAATGAGAATTAGCTCTGTCCCTCTCAGGATTTTCTTTCTCAATAAGTCATTTAGCCCTCATGAAGCAATGGGAATGGGCTCAGGCCAGGGCAAATCACCTTTGAAAAATGTTGGTTTAATCCTTCCAAGGCAACTTTTCAAAATACTGAAATAAAAGTATTAAAAATAACATTAGCCATATTTTACATAATTTTAATTTATGAGACCAAGAAAAATATTTTTCAAAAGAAGTGGTCAGTTACTAAGTGAATAGGGAGTTGATTTGGGTCACTGTATCCAGCTCTGTAAGACCCCTTGAAATAGTGGAAATGTATAGAATCGGTCTCTTTTTTGCTTAAAGCTACCACTTTAGCTATTCTGTCAGTTTTTGGACTTTCCCACTGTGCAGGAAATCTAGACTAGTCTGTTTGCAACAGGTTTTCTGGGGTTCGTGTAGTGTCATGGCACAGCAGTGTTTGTATTGCAAGTGAGGTAATAACACGATGGCTTTCTGAAATGTGGTATTTTCACAGGCAAACTGGGTACTAATGAGGTCCCCATGGACAGCTGGTTGATTTAAATATTTTAATTCCCATCCATCTCTTTTGTAGGAGTAACTTGTTTACCATTTTACTGCTGTGATAGCAGTAAAGACTGCAGTACTGGAGAGTGGAAATGAAATGCTCGTGGCTGAGCAGCAGTTTTGTGGAGAACCTTGTTCAATTCCTTCCAAGATTTACCCCTGAGCAAGTTCCCTCACTACCTTCATCAAGGATTTGCTGCCAAATATGAGAAATAACCAGTTGGTCTGTCTAATAACCGTTGGGAACGTTGGGGAAAAACAGTCACCAAAATCTGCTGGCTCCTGTTCATTTTCTACCTACCAGCCAAAAAAAAAAAAAAAAAAAAAAAAAACAAAAAAAAACCCACAAAAAAAAAAAAAAAACCAAACAAAAAAACCCAAACAAAAAAACTTCCCCATAAACAGAGAAATTACCACTTGATTTTCTGCTCTGTTCCAGCTATCATCATGCCCTCTACACATAAGCATAGCTATTGGCTGTTGTCAGTATGTATTGTCACTGGGGGTTACCTTCCAATCAAAGCTCCCTGATTTCTGTTTCTGCATTTCTTGCTTTGTTGGGCTGAATTAGCTGTTTCGATTTAGGTACTTTAATATGAGAACTGGGAAAATTATACCAATTGCAGAGGTTGTATTATATTGCAGTATTTCTAT
Organism: Nycticryphes semicollaris; assembly: GCA_013400055.1. Classification (NCBI taxonomy): domain Eukaryota; kingdom Metazoa; phylum Chordata; class Aves; order Charadriiformes; family Rostratulidae; genus Nycticryphes; species Nycticryphes semicollaris. Next base: position 90,761 of record VXBJ01003951.1, read on the forward strand.
AAACGTTCACAGATTGACACTAGGAGCCCCAACATATAATGATAAGAAGCATCAATAAGGACCTCAAATCATACAAAACTCTATACCCAGCTGTTTCTTCGGGGAGGGGTAACAACAGTCCCTTATGCTTTACTGAGCACAGAACTTGCCAGAAATGAGTAAAAACATAGAATAGGTTGGAAGTGAACTTTGAAGGTCATCTAGTCCAATACCCCTGCTATGATCAGGGACATCTCTAACTAGATCAGGTTGCTCAGAGCCATGTCCAAACTGACCCAGAATGTTTCCAAGGTTGGCGTATCCACCACCTCTCGGAGAAACATGGGCCAGTGTTTCATGACCTCTCTGAGCAACATGGACCTCATTTCACTGCATTTTTAATCTTCTGTCTAGTCTGAATCTCCACTCTTTTAGTTTAAAGCCATTACCCTTTGCCCTATCACAATGGGTCTTGTTTTCATAGGAGAGGTTCTCCAACACTCTGATCATCTTTGTGGCCCTTCTTTGTACCTGCTCCATGGGTCCATGTCCCTATAATGCTGGGGGCTCCAGAGCTGGATGTGGTACTCCAGGGGTCTCACCAGAATGTACTAGAGGGGTAGAATCACTTCCCTTGTCCTGTTGGCCACACTGCTTTTGATGCAGTCCAGGATACAGGAGCTGCAAGTGCACATTGCTGTGTCTTGTTGAGCTTCTCATCTACCAACACCCCCAAGTCTTTCTTGGCAGGGCTGCTCTCATTCTTTTCATCCCCCAGCCTGTACTGATACTGGGGGCTTGCCCCGACTGATATGAAGGATCGTACACTTGGCCTTGTTGAACCTCATGAATATCACTTAAGAGTCTGAAAACAGAGAAATAAGTCATGTCAACAGAGAAAAAATTTACAATTGCAATGGTCATTTAAGTTAGTTTAAAATGGAAATGTGAGTGGTGGTGTCAGACTTGTCTCTTGTTAGAAGACCACCAAGTTGAAGTCCTTAGCTACAATGAAACCTAAGGGAAAGAGAAGGAAACAGAAAACAAAGTTTTATAAAACAAAATCCTATGAAGTTATTCCCCTTCTTTAGGTGTTTTTAGGGCTTGAGGTAAGCATTTGAACAGGCTGCCCAGAGAAGTGGTTGAGTCATCATCCCTGGTGATATTTTAAGGACAGGTAGATATAATACTTACAGATATGGTTTAGTGACAGTTTTTGTCAGTGTTAGGTTGATGGCTGGACTCAGTGATCTGAAAGGTCCCTTCCAACCTAGGAAATTTTATGATTCTAATAGTGCAAGAGCTTTATTTCTCACATCTTACATTGATGTTTTCATCTTTTACTGAAGACTGTTGAAACACACAGACTTTTCCTCCTTGAAAAGGAGACTGGAGAAGGAAATGTTTTCATTTCTGATTCATTCTGATTCATTCTGCTGGTCTCAAGCAGCAGTGGGGAACAGCACCTCGACAGCAAAAGGAAAAAAGCACTGGGGCGTGTAACATTATGGATAATGGTAATTTTCTCCAAGAAGCAGCTGGGCAGCTGTAGGTCAGGTCTCTTTATGTCTGCAGCACTCCTCTGAATATTATATCCTTATCCTCCACTGATTTGGTGTGGTCATTTCTGTAACAGTTTTAGTTTACTTTACAGCAGTTAATGCCATGAAAATTGTGTGAAGCTGACGTAAACTGATTCAAAACACTCCAGGAGATCACAAAAGTGAAGGCTTTGGATGAGTTGGGATTTCCTTACTGCATGAAATCTGTCTGCAATTGATTTGCATGCAAAGATTGTTTGCCCAGTCCTACTGTTAGGTGTTTTGTGTAGAAAATAAGCAACTTTGTTTATTTCTGATGAAACCTGTTTTTTCAAGTAGAAAGCAATGCAGTGGCCCTAGACTGCTGTGTGACATCACGGGACTGGGAGTAGCCCAAAAGCTATCTTCTTCAGCCTGTTTGGACTGCATAATACTATAATATAATATGTAGTTCCTGTTTTCCAAAACAACATTTTCCTTCCATTTGACAGGCTGAGAGTTGGGGTTGTTCAGCGTGGAGAAGAGAAGGTCCCAGGGAGACCTTATAGCAGCCTTCCAATACCTAAAGGGGGGATATAGAAGAGAAAGGTATGACTAGGGGTAATGGCCTCTGAAAGAGAGATTTAGATTACATATTAGGAGGATATTCTTTAGTGTGAGAGTGGTGGGACACTGAACAGGTTGTCCAGAGAAGCTGTGGATGCCCCATACCTGAAGGTGTTCAAGGCCAGGCTGGATGGGGCTTTGAGTAACCTGGTCTAGCGGGAGGTATGCCCTGCTCATGACAGAGCACTTGGAACTGGGTGATCTTTAAGGTCCCTTCCAACCCAAGCCATTTTATGATTTGAAAAATTCTGAGACAGAGACCTTTTTTTGGTGTGAATCACTAGTATATTGTCTTTACTAATATGGCTTTTGAGGGATACCTTTCTTCTCATAGTGAGGTAGAGTAAATACCCTCCCCTCCCAATTTTATCTACCTCAAAGCTACGTATCCAGCCTAAATTAATTTTCCTTATTCCCTCTGAAGTTCCCTGGGAAAGACAATAACCTCCAGATGATTCAGCTGACCTATTTTAAGCATGTGTTTAGAATCAGGATTTTGTCTTTCACAGGGTTCTCCTATATTAAAGACTCCTTGTGAGTCTAATGTCTAATATTTATTTTCTTTAAAGAGTTTATACAGTAGCATCTTTGGTAATAGATTTGATAAATAAAGACACATGAAAGTGTACCAAAGCTAATAATAAAACAGTAGCAGTGGGAAAATGTATGTAGATGTACATAGATCAAAGCAGCTCCTTGAAATTTAGCAGATTATAGAAAATAAATACACAACTGAGTTCAGAAGAGAAAATGAAAGAGAAAAATAAGATGAAAACATCTCAAATTATTTTGTTATGTGATCTGTGTTGAGCACCTTGTGCTGTGTTCATATGCATGACTTTGATTTTGTCTGCTAATAATAAGAATTATCAGATCATCAATGGAGGGCTAGGGAAAACCTAAAATTGGGTTAGTTTTTTAGGTTATCATGGTTTTATTGACCTGTAAAGGTATGTCATAAATGACAGCCCTTTCTCCAGAGAGTTTCCAGACTATAATATAAGCAATAACAGGCAGTTGAGGTAAAAATGTATCCCACCTTTGCTGGGTAAAGAAGAAAATATATATAGACGGAAATCATAGCAGCAGTTTCGTCTATTCCTAGTATCACTGTATGAACTACTGCTTTGCTTTGAATGTAATCACCATGATGCTTTTTGGGTTTTGATGGAGAGATTCTTTTCTACTTGTTACTTGTGACCCAGGGTAAAAGGATGAAAGATAAGACGAAGATGTGTGACCGAGACCTTTTGACACTAAAGGTAAGAAGAGAGCTGACCTTCTGATATGCAACAGATTCAGTAGGTGTGTTAAGTAGAAATTATGGAAGGACTGGAACAAAAAAAAATTACATTTGATGTAAAGGAACGTGAGGAATGGAGGACATTAGAGATAACTGAGAAGAAGAAGGGATTAAAGGTCCAGATGAAGCATCAAAGCCAAAAGAAAGGATGTTACAACAATCAGGGGGAACAATTTTCAAAGCTTTGAGAAAACTTTTTGTAGAATAAGCAGCATGCAGAAGACCATATCATCAAGATATTGTACATGGAGAAGCTGCAAACTTGGGTCATAAATATATCTGGGGTAAAAGAAAAGAAATCAAATATGACTCTACAGTACCATGAATCCCTTTGCCAAACAAACTGAATGGTTGAAACATGAAAATGTAGGTTCTCACATAGTTCCCAGTAGCGATACCAGCAGTTTCCCGTTGTAACAGGGGGACATGGGACAGATCTGTAACATGCAGGACCTTAAGCAGAAGCATCAGCCTCATGCCCTGCTCATTATGGGCTGCAAATTTCGGCTCTTCAAGGGGATGCAGCCGGATCATGACCACAAATGCTCCACATGAGAGAATTTGGCAATAGATTTTGCCTCTCCTGCAGCTGCTTATACAGGAGGAAGTGATATGAGCTATAAATATGACCAAATTACTTTTTATTTGCTTGGTAACTACCGAACATCCAGCTACAGAGTAAAATGCACGCAATAGCAAGATAGTTGCAATTAAAGAGTAAATTATGATGACATACGTTATTTCTCAATGTCTAAACCATGGTTGAAGGTTACATAGCAATTACTTTTGATCTCATTAAGAATAATTAGTAATTACCAAGTACTCTAAGGGAAATGTGATTACTATGAAGCTACCTGGTATTTCCCCAAGGGAACTCTATCTAGTTACAGAATATATATGCCCCATTACTTAAAGCAGCACATAAAATACCACTTTATTTATGCAGTACAAGCAAAATAGGCCTGCTAAAATTGTTTAATGAAATATTTAGCAAAGACAAAAGCTTTGCAGTGACTATACTACAGAATGTTTACAAGCTCCTCTAAATCAGCTACTCCTATCTGCCATCCAACATGGCTATTTTTTAAAGGTAAAGGAATAGATGCATTAAAACAAAATTAAAGTAATGCCTGTCTTCCTCATCTTTTTCTGATACACTGCTCAGAGAACAAGATTTGGAAAACACCTGCTTCTAACTAGAAAATTCTGGAGAAAAACGTGGAGCAAGCTCGCCCTACCCAGCTGCCCATAGCATTAGTGTGAAAGAGTATAGAGCTACCTGCCTGACTTTGTCCATAGCCTTCAGAGAGAGAAGCAGATGTTTAAGTTCTCAGTAGAAATAGTCTCAAAAGGAAGAAAGAGAAAAACGCTGTAAGCTGGTATTTCACAGTGATGCATTTGCCAAGAGCCTCTGCTGCTGTGAAAAAGACATTAGATAGCAGTAGAAAGCACCATTTGTTATTTTAAATGTATTGATAATGACTAGAAGGGAAATATTTGATAATGGTAACTGGATTTGTGTGGGACTGTGCAAATGTTTATACTGAAAAAAATAATTATTTGTGGATTTTTGTGGTTATGGACTTGATCAGCTTATCAGATGTTTTTATTCAGAATTAACTGTATGTTTGTATGTTTGTATATTGTATGTTTGTAATGATCTTGTAGTGGGATTCTGTAACGATAGGTGAATGTCATTTAAGCTGACAGACCTGCATCAAGCCTGAAAACTGACATTTGTTCCAAGTTCCATAAAAACTAGTTTATTATCAGTGGTGTTTACGCTGAGGAAAGTGTTCTGTCTCCTTCATTGTGAACAACATTTCATAACTTTTTCTCTCATTTAATGTTAATTCTTGAGTCTTATTATTTCAGAAGTTGTTATTTAATTGTATTTCACTTTAACATTTAATGTTTTGGCAATTCTGTAATATTCTACAGCTCAGTTTTGTAAGTAATTATATTTTTGTTCTATTTTTTTCACACTGCAAGGTATCCATTCAGCAATTTGAGAAACACTTTTTTCAATCTTTTGGATAAGTTTTCTTTCCACACACATTGATGATACCAATGTCCAAACACGTACAAGTTCCTCCCTGAAAAAGTACAGAACTTTTAGGACCATTTGGATTCACTTTTGAACATGCTGAAACTAAGAATACCTTTGCATGTCTGTCTGAGTAAGTACGTGAATGTGGTCATCTAATTCCCAGTCACAGTTGTGGACTTCTGTACTGCATAGATTACATTTCCTTTAAGGAATTCATTTTTTACTCTCAGTGCATTTTTCTGGTGATTTATCTGGAAGCAAGTTTAAGTTTACAGTGGTGTTTGACTTGCCATTTCCTTCCTCCTTGGACCATAACCCTGTGTTAAAATAGGCCTACTGACCTCCAAACATTCAAGGACAATGTGTGGGATTTTCTGTACTTATCATCCTACTGTGTAGTTCTTCATCAAATGACTCTCTCTAATCAAATTAGATTACCTCCAGCATGTTATCCTTGTCTGCTCTCTGTTTTATCCTTGAAAAAGTACAGTTGGGATTTTCAGACAAAGATTTACTCTTTATAAAACCAGCCTAGAGTGTTTTTGCCAGTCTTAGCTTTTTCTTGGTGCTGTGTGATCCCGGGATTTCTCTTCTTTTTGAGGTACAATGTCTTGCCTTTTTTTTCCTTCAGCTTTGCTCATTGCTGACAAAAAATATGTTAGTCTCCCTTTAGAGAATTACTTGGTTACACTCAACCAGAAATGTCATTCAGCATTTTCTTTCAGCTCCAAAGACTTTCTGAATCTGGGACCTTGGTTGGATTCAGTGATTGAGTACCATATGGATAGCTCTAAGGTCCCATTCTCTCACTGAAGGGCTGAATGTACTTAGCACTTCACACATTTGAGTCTTTATTACGCTTGACATCTGAAGATTTACACTCACAAGTTCAGGACATAGGCATGTTCCTAGGATCCAAGGGCTCTACTCATGTTAGGAGCTGTTGGGATGCAGTAGATTGGCCCACCCCAGAAAAGTGGACATGGTAAAAGTCCCTTCCCTACCCTGGATGCAACCAGCTTTGCCCGTTATCATGAGAGATATATTTTCCCTTTTAAAAGGCATAAAAGACTATTTTTGGGGGATAATCTAGAATAACTTGTTCAGTGACTATTGCCGAGTAGTTTGGCATTAAAAGCAAACTTATTCTGCCTTATTGTATAAAGTTCCAACTGCTCAGAGCATGAAGCTATGCATTTTTTTTTTTTAGCTGGTGAGTTGTGTGGTTCAAATAAATGGAATTATTGGCTCCTTAAAGTTACCCAAGAGCTCTGCTGACTCCCAGCCTTTGTAAACACGGGGTGCATCTTAACAGGGTATTCAAATCAGGGCTCAGTTTCATGCCTTATGAACAACACTGACTACCTTTCTAAATACAATTTACTGAGCTGTTCTTTAATATAATGGCCTTATGTATTAATCTTCCAAAGCATTTGTGTGTTTGTTTCTTTTTGCAGTACAATTATTATTCAGGTTTCTCTGCCAGCGTTAGTGCATTGCTGAGAGGGAGAGGTTGTGTTTTCTTAAGTACCACACATTTAATAGCAACGGTACTTATTGAAGACAGAGAAAAATAGCTTTGTACGCTGTATCCGAGAAAGTGGAAAAAACCCCAAAGGTACATTAGACACAGTGTATTCAGAATTCTGAAACCTATAGACAGTCACTTAACTGGATTGCAGGGTTTTTGGCAGAGATTGAAACCCTACAGATTTCCAGAATTAAGTCCTACCCAGTAGGTGGCATCCATAGACCAAAACTCAAGCCTACACTCAAAGTTGCAGTGCAGTGAAGATTTTTGCAATGTTTTATTTATGAAATAAAATTAACTTTGAATCTTGGTGTTTTGCCTCAGGCAACATAAGCAGTAAACATGGTTTTCACACCAATAGGTAACAAATAGTTTTCTTAACAAATTAGATGAACCCTGATGTCTCGTTTCAGATTACTTTAGAGTGATGTGTGTATAATACATTTCTCCTACATTCAAAATCTTTTTATTTTACAGAGGATAAAGTGAAAATGACAGAAGATGTACTGTGAAGCATGAATTATCCTTTGGACAGCAAACATTTTGTTTTTAAGACCTGTTTTTAATATGTGAAGAAACTGTTCAATTTTTTTTGGCTGCCCCGTGCTTCACAGAGATGTTTTGCTTTCATATATCAACTTCCTTGATATTATCATAATATATTTTACAGATGTTGTTTAATTGTGGCTCACAAGAAATATCCCTGTGAGTGATTGCCAGGCTGTGGTGATATAGCTACACTTATTTTATAATGGGGAAACAAGTTACTGGAAGAAGAGTGACATAGTATATCAGTGCCAGAGTAAGGAATAAAGCCCACGATAAGTGACTTCTTCCCTGCCCTGTCCATTGGAGATGTTCCTTGCAGCTATCCACACCTGCCCTTACAAGTCTGATCGTGCTGCAACACAGCAAGTATGATTGTACTCGTCTTGATAGATCTGACGTTTCTTGTGGTGCCTTGTACATGGAAATGCAGAAGGAAGCAGGTTGGTGAGGATGCTCTGCAGATCCTTTGGGACTGGATAGCTGTTATACTGCATTACATGATTAGGGATGGTTGGGTTATTGAATTATTGCACTTCTGATTTAGCTGGAGAGACATCCTGGTTGCATTTACCCAGGGTTTGAATTGAACTGAATACGAATGATCAAAAGCTCGTGATCGTTTAATTCCCTTTCCAATTTTCTTACAATTTCTTTTTTTTTTTTTTTTTAATATATCTGATTTGAATTTTCCATGGAATATTTTTGTAAAGCTCATGTTTGTTTAGAAAAGGTTCTGTTCAGTCACTGAATCTGTCTCCGGAGTAGTTTTGAAAAATCTTATAGGAATAAAGTCCATCATGCTTGGACATATAATCCAAATCCCACTATGTTGACAGTGAATTACACTCTGGTAGAGTTTTGATGACAACAAACTTGGGGTGGGTTAAATTGCCTACCAAGGCACAAACTTTTCTCCTCTGGTGAGAGAGAAACCCTTTGTTTAGCTGAATTTTAGACAGCTAAAATTAGGGGAAATTAAACTATCCTTAAGAGGATCAATTTCATGTTTTATTAAACACCAGGTTCTCTTAGATTAGGTGTTTTATCACACTCAATGTTTTTTTTTTTTTTTCTGAATGAAAGCTTTGTGGATTGGTGTACAATTACACAAGATTTTCTTTCAGAGAGGTCAGCTTAAAGGCTCTAGCCACTGCGCTGGGAGCCTGGACATTACCTCCAGAGACGTCAGGGAATTAATGTCATGTCTAGGTTGTTTTGTTTCCCTGGATACCATTATTTAACACTGATTCCACCTTTAGTCTAAGGAAATTGGGAAGCTTGATATTTGGTATAACTGGCAGTCAGGCAAGGTACAAAATTACTGTCTCTCTCTTTTAACAACTGGGAGAATAGTGAGTTTTTTCACCTTCAATTTAACTACCATTTTTTATTTTTTGTGCCCTGCCTTCAGGGAATGATTCCTAATGCAAAATATTTTTAAGCATCAAGATTAGAATAGCTTCTTTTCCTGGGTTGAGATTTAAAGGAACTTTCTAGTAATTCTATTCTATGGCTGTTTCTTTGTGAAAAGTTGAATGTATTACACAAAAGAGGACTATTGATTTTGCCACAAATTCAGACTCCTTACAAAATATTATGCTTGAGACCTTGACTTAATGAAATTCTTTAACAATGCATATCAGTCGGCACTAGTGCTGCCTCTATTACATTCATACAGATATGTTTCAAAAAATTCTCTACCTTTCCTTTGAGTGAAATTTTCCTGTGATTAAGTGGTGCCTGAAGGTGAATTTTCTTTTTAAAGCTTGAACAAAGCCTGTGAAATAATTTGTGACTTATATCCCCAGAATGAGATTATTGCAATGTTCTTTTGAATGAATCAAGTTTGAGGTCTGAAGTTTACTTTAACTGCCTACTGATGAGAAGTAAGTGGTTTGGGGACTAGTTAAGAATTGATATGATGAAAATTAACCACAACATGTTTAAAATAATAGCAGATCTAGAATATGTGTTGAATGTGCAAATTTCATTGCATCATTGGCATCACTATCAGTGGTGACTGCATCTTGATCAACAAACCTCCATATTTTTATGATTATTATTGCATATTCCTAAATTGTTAGTTGTAAATGAACAGGATTAGTCAGGGATCAGACACACAGCCCTGACTTAGCAAAGTACAAACTTCATCCTTGCTCATGAAGCTCTTTCAAACAACAGGGACTTTGAGCAATTCACATTTAAAACTGAGCATTCGTTATCTGAGGAGGTGAATTTTGTCCCCTGAGGGCTCAGTCATGGACTCCTGGGGCTAAAGACTTGAATATGAATTATTGAGAGCTGGGAGAATCAGAGACAGAAGAAGGTTTGTCAGGTATCCGGAGACTGAATCTACAGTTTATTGCCAAATATATTGCAGTAAACTGGGTTCAGTAATTCATTGCTAAACATGTAGGTAAGACATCTACTTAGAAGAAAGTTAGGGCTTTTTAACTTAAGTATTGTTTATTTGGAATATAATTATATCATAGAATCATAGAATGGTTTGCATTGTAAGGGACCTTAAAAATTATTGTGCTCCAACACCCTGCCTTGGGCAGAGACACCTCCCACTAGACCAGGTTGCTCAAAGCCCCATCCAGCCTGGCCTTGAATACCTCCAGGAATGGGGCAGCCTCAGCTTCTCTGGGAAACCTGTTCCAGTGTCTCACCACCCTCACAGGAAAGAATATCTTTCTAGTATCTAATCTTAATCTCCCCTTTTTTAATTTAGAACCATTACTCCTTTGTCCTATTACTCCACTTCCTGACAAAGAGTCCCTCCCCATTTGTCTTGTAGGCTCCATTCAGATATCAGAAGGCTGCTATAAGGTCTCCCCAGAGCCTTCTCTTCTCCAGACTGAACACCCCAACCCTCTCAACTTTTTTACTTTTAGAAATGTTGACCCTTACATATCACGAATAAGGTGCTGTCAAAATTAGATTCTGCAAAAAGAAAAGCTAAAACAATGGTAAAGCAATAGAAGAATAATAGATACAGCCCCAGGTTGTTAACTTTAGAAGGGGATATTATTTTTAATGTCACTGCCTTTCTGTCTTAGAAGTAAATGATAAAACTGGTGCTAATGAAGAAAAACCGAAGCCTGACATTGAGCATGAATGGTATTCTACCTGGCTTTGTGCAGACCCAGACACCTCCAGATTGCCAGGGAACTTTGTGAGATTTTCCACAGTAGAGGTGCAAGGGCAAGAGGAGAGACTCTTCCTAAGGGCCAGGGGAAGGAAGAATAAGTAAAACAATGAGCAAAGATGGTCTCGAAAACATTTCATTTAGAGTATTGGTCCACTTTTGACAATGCAGTGTCAAATTCAAAGTGGTACTGACAGTCCTTTTCAAAAATGCACAGACTAATGCTGCCATTACCATACAACCTTACTGTCTTGGGAGAGCCTGTACAATAGATTTGCAGCTACCTATACAAATGACTGAGAGTGAAATCATACATTAGAATCTCCTACAAGTTAAGCACCAGGAATTTATCATGTTTCCCTTCCATTAAAGACTTTTTACATGCCCTGATTATATGTGGTGGAAAGTATCAAGTAAGAAGAAAGAATAAGAAGAGCATACACACCTGGTGGATGAACATGGGGACATTAATTTTTGGTCTATAAGATATTAGTTGCTGGGATGTGTTAAGATAAAAAAATGCAAGTTGAAGATAAATATGTATTGAAGTGATGCAGACACCTGGAGAATGGTCCCTCGCAGACCAGTTGCGTGGTTTCTGGTAGCCACAAGAAAAGCACTCAAGCAGGGTCTGACATTTATACCAAACTTCTTGCTGAAGACTGGATTTCAATTAAGAATGCTTGACTTCATTGTCACACAGGAGAAAAAATATATGCCACTTCTTAACCATTTTTATTCATGGTGATCTCTTAAACTTCTTCCATTCAAGTCACAGAATCATAGAATTGTTTGGGTTGGAAGAGACTTTAAAGATCATCATTCCAACCTCCTGCTATGGACAGGGACACCTCCCACTAGAGCGGGTTGCTCAAATATCCCAGGCTCTGCCCTTTTTGTCCAAAGTGTGTCTCCAATGAAGGGGACAAGCCACAAGTGTTGCTGCCCAGAGAAGTTGTGGATGTGCCATCCCTGTAAATGATCAAGACCAGGCTGGATGGGGGTTTGAGCAACCTGGTCTAGTGGGAGATGTCCCTGTCCATGGCAGGGAGGTTGGAACAAGATGGTCTTTTAAGGTCCCTTCCAACTCTAACCATTCTATGATTCTATGCTATGGCCTCTCAGGGCCTCTGAGTTACATCCTGGCTCTCTGGTCTCCCACTCTGTGTTGTTACTTCCCCAAAAGAGCTGTTTCAACAGTCACTTGGGTCTGGCACATGGGCTAATGCTAAACTGGGCTGTGGATATATGTGCAGTACAGACCTAACCACGCAGTACATCTGGTGGTCTGCTTATTAGTGAGCATTACTTTTGTATCTCTGCAAAAAAACCTATTTTAATGTAAAAGTCTGCAGGTGAAAATACATTGACAGCAGAATTTCAGTGTGAGCCATTAAAATGCACCTGAAGATGATCATCCTGCTGTTGCTTTCAATCGCTTCCTGCAGCTTTCTGTGGACTGTTAGTCAAAAAGAAAACACCGAAGAAAGTCTAAATTAGTCCCTGGGCAATACAAATGCAAAAACACTCAAGTTCATATGTACTGATTTCACACTGCATTGCCTGAGGATATACTGAGTGCGAGCACGAGGCAATGTTCATCCTGACTCTGGTTAAAGTTGTGTTTCATTCCTACAGTCATAAAATTTACTAAGTGAAAGGTCAGACATTTTCTTTGGGGAAAATACATAAAGTGATTTTCTCCAATGGGAATTTGTAGCAATATAGCAGCAGCCCTTCCTAAGACACTCGGAATGCAATGAAAAATAACGTCACAACCCCACTTTCTTGTTTTTAACACTTGGAGAAGCATTGCTTGATACTAACTGTTACTGAGCATGCAACATGACAGTCTCAGTGCATGAGGCAATATTTATCCAAATCTCTTTCTTTTGCTCACTAACAAGGAACATATGCTGTTTAACCAAAGTGAGTCCATTTTGTCAACTGCTTCATTTCTGAAGATTGTTCAAGCAAGCTTATAACAGAATAGTAAACTCAAAGAGAACCAAGGGCGTTTTGCTTAAAAAAGATTATTTTTTTTTTAAGAAGCTTTGTGCAATCCAAACCTCTGCTTGGGCACTTTCTGATGCCTTATCATCAATCTGGGAAGACACATTTCCTCATGTCTGATATCAAGACTGATCACAGAATCATACAATCATAGAATGGTTAGAGTTGGAAGGGACCTTAAAGATCATTGAGTTCCAACCCCCCTGCCTTGGGCAGGGACACCTCCCACCAGACCAGGTTGCTCAAAGCCCCATCCAGCCTGGCCTTAAACACTTCCAGGGATGGGGCATCCACAACTTCTCTGGGCAACCTGTTCCCGTGTTTCACCACCCTCACACTAAAGAATTTCTTTCTAGTATCTAATCTAAATCTCCCTTCTTTAGTTTTAAAACCATTACCCCTTTGTCCTATTCCTGCAGTCCCTGACAAAGAGTCCCTCTCTAGCTCTCCTGTAGGCTCCATTCAGACACTGGAAGGCTGTTATAAGGTCTCCCCTGAGTCTTCTCCAGGCTGAACAACCGCAGTTCTCTCAACCTGTCTTCATGGGAGAGGTGCTTCTCTTCATAGGAGAGGTGCAGATCTCAGTTAACACAGAATTAATCTTAATATAAACTACTTTTCTTCACTCTTGGCTCACCCGTTTCTCTCCTCCTTCCCCTGTAAGACTTTAGTGCCTTGAAGACCAGCTAGAGCTGCCACACTACAGTTGTCTGTGTGTGCTAGTAATGACCTGGAGAATTCATACTAACTGCAGAAGGATTGGGACACCAGTTCACAGCATCTTCAATGGGAAGTCATGCTTTTCGTGTTTGTAAAAACTAGCAAAGAGACAAAAACATTAATGTTGTATATTTTTATATGATTTTCTTGAAATGTTTGCATTTAAAGACATGCAGACTGGTAGTGTTCAGCCCTTCTTTTCTTTCATTATGGAAAATAGGGGACTTAGGGTCTTATTTTGGAACAACTCTCTTGCTAAAATTTCATGGAGACCTGATCAATGCAGAAATGCTGTCTGGACAGAAAGGTCCTTTAATGATTTCTTTGAGAGCACTATCTGCTCTCTAACTCCAGGCTATGTTGATCTGAGAGCTGACTCTCTTCCTATTAGAGCTGGAGTGGCTAATGCACGACTCCGTTGAAAATCTTCCCATTTCTTGTACGTATGTACAGATGCTTTTATGTACATACCTAACTGAAGTGCCAGGTTGCAGCATGAACAAAATTGAATTTGAAATAACTCCTGGTACAATCGCAATTCAAAACGGATGTTATTCAAAATGAATAACACTGCACAATATTGTTTGAATAGTAATGGCTCCCACAGAGGCACTAGTTTTGGAACTGTATTATTAGCAAGAAAGCTTGAATTACTGCCAGTACCCACATATTTGCAATATACTTAAAAATATTGCTGTTTCACTACTTTTTTTACCATGGTTGAGATATCCATGAATTGTGAAGCAGTCTTCTGGGCAGATTTTTAATTAAGTGGATTCTGTGGAAGTGAATTTGATGTTAACAAAGCAACCACAATATTTTTTTTTGGTTTAATGTAAATGTTTTATATGCATGCCCTATGGGGAAATAAAAAGAAAAAAGGTACAAGCTGTACAAACATAGCAGTATAAGAAACAAAAATTAACTTAAGTCTACCACTGCTTTGGAAAAGAAACCTGATTATTTGCAAATATGATATTATTATATGCTTCAGTTTTCAGGTGAGCAATTCGCAATAATTGTACCAGTTAGGCATACCATCCCCTGGAAGGGATATTTGGGCTTAGTCCCTGTTGGTCCTGTGTGAGAAATGGGTGTATCACCTACATGTTAAATACAGATCCCATAGACACAAACAGCTCAGGTGAGTTGCTGGAAGTCTCACAGGAAGTCTCAAGTGAGCCCAAGCAGACAACTCTCATTCAGTACGTTAACACCAGAAGAACAACTTCTGGTTTTTAGTTCTCCCATAATAACAGAAAAAATACCACCTCTCCATGAATCTTTTAAGCAACATTTGTCATAGAAATATGCTGTGCTGCTGCATATTGTTAAGCTTTGGGTCAATGTGCTCAGTCCTGCTGATGAAGGTGTTGTTACTCTTCAGGTGCTGTTCTCTAAGAAATTCATGTAATTGATCCATTTTCCGTATTCTAAATATTCAATCTCTTCGAGGAACAATTTCTTCTCAATTTAAAATTTTCATCATATGTGCCTGATTTTCAGCTCTTCTTGTGCTGATTCTTCTCAAGTCTCACAATTGTCTCACAATTGCATCTCTCTTTGTATCCACTTTTTTTGGACATTATTTCAGACACAGTTGTAGGTTGGTTTCCAGAAGAGGAAGAGCCAGGCCACATTCAGACTTTTAGTCCTTACTTGCAGATCTGTTCTTAATTTTTTAAGATATAAATATATGAAAGTTGATTGAGTTTACCTGCATGACTGTCTTTCCTTGGAAGTAGCTATCATTTCTGTACTTCTGTACTTCTATCCATGCTTTTTTTAAA
>VXBJ01003951.1:106005-128118 GCA_013400055.1 Nycticryphes semicollaris
AAAAAAAAAAAGGTCTGTTTACTTGCTTTCCAGTTAAGGCACCCTAGCAAGGGAGGATTTTTTGTATCAGTGAGCAGCCACTGCATGCTGGGGGCCACAAGTTCAAATGCAAAATTATTATCAATCTAACAATCTATCTACATCTGTGACAAATTCTGCAGCATGTATGGAAAATGCCTGCATGATAGCAATGTGCCCTTGTCACCAAGAGACCAAGAGGGCTAATGGAATCCTGGGCTACATAAGGAAGAGTGTGGCCAGTAGGTCGAGGGAAGTCATTCTCCTACTCTGCACTGGTGAGGCCACAACTGGAATACTGCATCCAGGTCTGGGCTCCCCAGTTCCAAGACAGACAGGGAACTAACAGAGAGAGTCCAGCGTAGGGTGACAAAGATGATTAAGGGATTGGAGCATCTCCCTCATGAGGAAAGGCTGAGAGAGCTGGGACACTCTAGCCTGGAGAAGAGAAGGCTGAGGGGAGACCTTACCAATGCTTATAAGTATGTGAAGGGTGAGGTGAAGGAGGATGGAGCCAGACTCTTTTCAGTGGTTCCCAACAACAGTATGAGAGGCAATTGACACAAATTGGAACATAGGAAGTTCCATTCAAATATGAGGAAAAACTTCTTTCTGGAGAGGGTGGCAGAGCCTTGGAAGAGGCTGCCCAGGGAGGGTTGGGAGTTCCCTTCTCTGGAGATCTTCAAGACCTGCCTGGATGCAGTCCTGAGCGATGTGCTCTGGGCAATCCTGCTTTAGCAGGGGTGTTGGACTAGATGATCTCAAAAGGTTCCTTCCAACTCTGACAATTCCGTGATTCTGTGATTTCTGCGTGGTGAAAACATCATGTGCTTTGAAACGGGAACTTTGTTTCCTCACATAAGCTGGTCGGGAGAGTGAGAGAGGACATGCAGGACTGTCTAAACCTGCCCAACCACAGACTTTGGCATCCCAAAGGGAGAAAGGGGCACAGGTTGTACCTTAAAAGTGCAGATATTTTTCTAAGGATTTCTGTAACTGGACTGTCATGGCTTGCTGTTATTTTCTGATAAGTTCTGATAGCACCCGCGGGCTCAGGACTGCACCAAAGTAATAGGCAACACCACACACATCCTGGTTAAAAGAGATAGCATGAGAAAAAGGCAGAATGTCCCATAACATTTGTCAACAACTTCAATGGTCTAAATTAGTCCATTTTGAATGAACAGTCAAAGCAAACGTGTTGAAGGTGATTCATCCCATCCTAGGAGAAGCTTCTACTTTGGATGAGCTACCCATTTTCATTGACCGTAGATGGAAAGGGCAGAGACCAGACGCTAGAAGTTGAAGACTGAAGACAAGTGAAATATAGTCCACCCATAATTTTAACTAGGGGGTATTTTGGGTCTTGATTAAATTTAGCTTGTAAAATAGTAGTGCAGTGGGAATCTATTGACCTCATACACATGAAGAAATATTTTTCCTGCATATGACAAAATTGTTTGCCTAAAATAGATTTTTATTTACATAGCCACTAAGATGCAAGTTAGGCTTTAAGTAATTATTTCTATTATGCAGGTTGACTATTCAAACTGATATTGCCACAAGTCTGATATCCTTTATCCAAAAAGAAAAGAACACTGTCTTTGGATACATGCAGAGACCACCAGGGAAGCATTAGGACTTCAATGATCAAAAACATCCAAGGGCATAATAAAAAGAGGTTTAATAAGATGCCATGCAAAAAAATTACATGCTTCTGTTCCTGAGGAAGGTATCTTTACGCTGTGAAAAATTTGTAACAGAATGACTGATACATACTGGAGAGTTTTCTTCCCATCTTTTGATTTCAAAGTATTGTAAGTCAGAATTGAAGTGGACCACTCTGAAATAATGAGCAGAACTAGGTTCAGAGCTGCTCTCTGTGAAGGTCAGAGATAGAAGTGGACTGTGTTAGGAAGCTGCAAGTGATTGTTTTGTAAATTAAGAAAGGTAGTTAAAAGCATTGTAACTTGAATCTACATATAATAGTGAGTAGAACTAAGATAAATACAAGAACTACAGACCATTGTCCTTTAGAAATGGAACAAAAAAGAATAGGAAAAAGTAGACTCCACAGTCTATGGTGTGCTTGTGAGGAAAGACAAACCACAGTATGCACAGCAGCTTAATCCATAAGCAACAAGCACAGATCTGCGTTCACAGAGAGCGTAGAGAAGACAGGGGCAAACTCTTCTCAGAGATGCACAATGACATTACAAGAGGCAATGGACACAAGCTGAAATAAATTCAGGATACTGTTTTCACCGAGACTGTGGTAAAATGGTGGAATAGAATCTCAAAGAAGTTTTAGTTTCTGTTCTAGATACAAGCGGACAAGGAACTGAGCAACCTTTCCTAACTGGCCCTGTTTTGTGTAGAGGTTGGGTTAGATGACCTCTGAAGGTCCTTTCCAACATAATTATTTGGATGATTGTACAAAAAATGCATGAAAATTTTCCAAAGATTTTAGTTATCTTCCTATGATGGGTTTATTAAAATACATGTCATTTCCCTGAAGAAAAAATAGTTTACAGAAGAGGTCTGTTCTTTTCTTTTTTCTTTTATGATTCTCAATTACCTGAATATTCCTGTCCTTATTTAAAAATTAAAATGGATTTTTAGTTCAGTAAATCTCAAAAGAAAAATGTTTGGAAACAATTTCGAATAAAAGATTTGGGTTAGGGCCATGCAAAGTGTTTATCTGTTTGGGTTGGTCCATGGAAAAAAAATATGAGTCAATCCTCACCAAAAGGAAACCTGAAAAAAATCTATTTCTGAGGAAAGCT
The DNA here is from genome assembly GCA_013400055.1 of Nycticryphes semicollaris. Taxonomy (NCBI): domain Eukaryota; kingdom Metazoa; phylum Chordata; class Aves; order Charadriiformes; family Rostratulidae; genus Nycticryphes; species Nycticryphes semicollaris. Next base: position 108,810 of record VXBJ01003951.1, read on the forward strand.
AAACATTTTTCTATATGATCATAAATCCAAATTTCAGCAAATTATTTTGATGTGTTTGCATTTGGGAAGAATGTTCTATTTTGTTCAACTGGTCACTGAGTCAGAGGAGCTGTGTCTGTAACAAGGGTGGAGCAGGAGGTGGAGAGAAGACAGCAACAGGTCAAGAAGTTTGGAAACAGCCTTTCTTCCCGACCTAGCTACCTGGTCTAGACTCAGCAGAATTGTCTTTTGTATTCTTTCTTTCTTTCTTTCTTTCTTTCTTTCTTTCTTTCTTTCTTTCTTTCTTTCTTTCTTTCTTTCTTTCTTTCTTTCTTTCTTTCTTTCTTTCTTTTCTTTCTTTCTCTCTTGATCTTGAAACCTACTGAGGTCTGAGATCCCGCAAGCCTTCTGCACCCTTGTTCCACTGCACAACTGCCCTTGTGGTACAAAAGTTCCTCTTTGATTACAGCCCTGAACATCTTTTGTGTCAATTTATGCCTTTAGTCTCTTGGCACCCCACGTTGTACCACAGTGAGGAGCCCAACTCTGTCTTCTTGATGACCTCCCTGTAAGCACTAGGGGATTGCTGTTAGTTGACCACGAAAACATCTTCTCTCCAGGATGAACAAATCCTGTTCTTTCAGCCTCTCCTCACAAAGTACCCTACACCCTGGCCATCTTGGTGACCTTTTCCTGAACTTGCTCCTATTTAGCAACAACCAGAAAGCCCTGCCAGCTGGAGCGTTACCAGAAAAAGACCAGCAGCACTAGAATCTCAAACAAGACAAGCAGTTGGAAAAGACCTTTAAGATCACTGAGTCCAACTGTTAACCTAACACTGGCAAAACCCAGTACTAAACCGTGTCCCTCAGTATCACATCTACTTGTCTTTTAAATACTTCAAGGAATAGCGGTTCCATCACTTCCCTGGGCATCCTGTTCCAAAGTTTGACAACTCTTTCACTGAGGACATTTTTCCTAAGATCCAATCTAAACCTCCCCAGGTGCCACTTGAGGCCATGTCCTCTTGTCCCATCACTTGTTGCCTGGGAGAAGAGACTGACCTCTACCTCGTTACATCCTTCTTTCAGGTAGTTGTAGGTCTCCCCTCAGCCTCCTTTTCTCCAGACTGAGCAGAAAGAACAGGCAGACAGATGTGGAGGAATAGTTTTTGAGGAGGGGGAGAAAGAAACTCATAGGAAGAGTAAGGAGAAGCATCAGCCTGGGAAACAGGAGAATGTACGCAAAGCAGACAATAATGGAAAAGGGCATGAATGGGATTAGAAAGAGATAGTGTGAAGTAAATTGAGACTGTAACACTGTTTGTACTCCCTGCCAGTTGGACATCTGTCTGTTTTCCTGAGGGGAAAAAGAGAGGATGGTTGTGACGGGTGATAATTTTGTATGTACACAGAGGGTTTTCATCTTGAGAAAAAAAAAGGTCTCTGTCCTTATGTTTTAGGCTTTTTGTTTAATTACACTTAATGGCGTCTTCCTTAGTGCATTACACAATAGAGCAGCTGTCACCAGAACAGGATCTTTCTACTTTGAGGGTTTAATGACCTATCATTTTTGCTTTGATGGTGGCAGGATCACTGCGCTGTTGTGAACTACTTATGATTGTTCTTAGTGACTTCTTTCTGCCTTCTGTCCTCCCGGTACCATGGAAAAGTTGCTCACAATGTTCTTTTAAAAGAGAAGTTTTTTTATACTTGGCTGAAACATCCTTCTTGATATGAGACTGCTTTTCCAGCAATCTGACTTCTGAGATTAGGGTGAAGAATTGATTGCTAGTCTTTTCCATTATGAAATCCCGCTTTCTCTGCCTTCATCATGAATGAAAGAAAGGGCAAATGAACTTGCTTGGCTATTCTGGAGTATAATAAGCAAGACTAAGAAACTCCTTTTACCAAAATTGAGGTCTACAATCAATCCTGAAAGAAGTCCTGCACATCTGGTGTCACAGCAAAGACAACTAAAGCATTATTATATGTACAAGTGACACAAATGGCAAATTGGTTATCTGCATAAAAGTTTTACTAACCTTAACAGGAACAGTGTGTGAATCTTCACAGAACTCTCACAACTCACCACTTTAAGAATTATCTTGAAAATTTGAGAAGGGTTAAACCAGCTGCAAATCAGAAGCTGTACACGACTGCATTCTATTTTTAGAATTATTGAATGGTTCAGGTTGGAAGAGACCTTAAATATCATCTAGTTTCAGCCCCCCTGCCATGGGCGGGAACACCTTCGACTAGTCCAGGTTGCACAAATATCCCATCCAACCTGGTCTTGAACACCTCCAGGGATGGGGCACCCACAGCTTCTCTGGCAACCTGTGCCAGTGTCTTAGTACTCACAGTGAATTTTTTTTCCCTAAAATCTAACCTAAATCTACCCTCTTTCAGTTTAAATCTTCATCCTATCGCTAAATCTTTCTATATTTGCAGAAAAACAGCACATGAAATGGCAACTACCGTGGGAAAAATTCAAAGAGGAAGTAAGATGCAAAACCGTTTTTTGTCAATGAGATTGAATAGCCTTTGTATGATCCTTATTAAGGACTATAGTAAATCACAAATGTCTTCCTTTAACTCAAGAAGAGACGTCTTTCTAAAGACTTTGAGCTAATTGAATTGTAGGCTTTTGCATATGAAAAAAGGATCAATAACATTCTGGGATTTGTATGCTTCAGAGAGCACATCAGAAGACTGTATTAGTTTCTTCTGCACTTATAATCTTGGCTTTGTTTACATTTTTAGCTGAAGCTTGGGTGTGAGCTCATGGTCAAAATGAGACTTGCCCATTTTGGATGCTGCTTTCAAGCCTGCAAGTTAGGTCCTCTACACCTAGCCCCTCATGTTGAAGAACATCTAGTGTGTTTGCAGACCCTCAGATCTCCTTCAACATACTGCCATTAAGTCCTCTACAAGGTAATGAGAGAAAAATAGGAGGAAATGGCCACTTTCTTGTGTGATAAATTGCTGTAATCTTGAGAACTAAAAGGAAGCTCGCAGGATTTTCTTCCAAGGACCTTTAGTTGTTAGCAAAACAGACACCTGATAAACTGCTCAGTCTGCCATGTAATTGTAGCACAGCTATTTGAATTTGAATTCCTGGAGCTGTGTGTAACATAAGGTAGATTTGTCCCCGTATTCTGCATGATGCCCATTAAAGTCTCTTGCCTAGGAAGGCACAAGATGGAATTGCAGTGACTTATGCAGCTTTCCTGGAGGGTCACAGTTGTAATGTCTGCCTAATGCAGTGTCGGTGGTGTCGTCCTCTCTGCATGAGTATTATTTTGTCAGTGCTGTGTGGCGCTTTGAAGAAATAAAGTGCTACAGAAATGCAAAGTAATAATAAAATATTTACGCATTCTTACCATGCAACCCCATTTTACCAATCTTTAATCACCATATATGCATATGTTTCTACTGTAATTTAGGGAAGAGTTTAATCACTGATTTAACTCAAAAACTGCTTCTTATTGTGCCTATATTTTAAGTAGAGCACATGTCTAAAATCCTCCTGATTTTGGTCTGTATATTTAACGTTATTTTTCACTTGTGGCTCTGTTGCTAAAATACAGTAATTAAAAGGGTCATGAGATAGGTGGAGTCAGTGGAGAACTTGAAGGGAAGTCTGCATGCAGCATTCTGGTTTCAGGGGTTAATTATTCCTTTTAGGATGTTTGACTTCAGTGAAATTCAATACACGTTTTTATCCTGGCAGCTGAGAAATAACATTAAGCTTCCAGAAACTGGCTGCATGGAACAGGTCTAATTATCATTATAATTTCTACAGTGCCTTGTGTTCTTTTTTCAGATATGTTTAACTGCTAATGACACAGAATTGATTCACTTCTGGCCAGAGATAGCCTTAGAAGCGCACATTCTGGGTTTTATATCATGGTATTGAACTCAGATCTCCCAGGAAGATCTTCATCTGTGGTATGAAGACCTCCCTAGGCATACTGTTGTTAGATTGAGTGATGAGTGAGTTTCTTATTTAAGAGCGCAGCATGGAAAAGGCCATATTAATGACCCCTCTCCACTTACCACAGATCACTGTTACTCTAGGCCTTCCTGCTGATGACTGGCTATAGAAACAGAGAAATAAAAGTGGACTCAGACACTTAACTCTTTACAAACTGCAAATCATCATTCAGACACTCGTAGCATAATAGAAATGTAATAAGATGGTCATAGGAACTAAAATTTCTGAATTACTTTTTTTCTTTTTAAACTGAGCAATAATGTATCATATTAAACAGGAAGTTATGCCTGAATGTCAAAATTGAGTTTAAACAAAATCCGAAGAATTTCAAGCAAAAACATTACACTAGAATCCATTCCCCCTTCTAAATTTTGTCCCATCTATAGAATAAATTTTGAGACTTATGGTGCAGGACTAAGGTGTGTTTTAATTACTGAAGTCTAAGAAATAAATTCTCAGAAGCCTTGCCTGAACTTTAAATGCATGAAAGCTCAGATGCATTTTGTACAGTAAAGATCTCCTGGTAAAGGGATAATGTTTATTTTTTCTCACTGAGATCTCTATCTGAGCTTCTTGCTCTAGGTTCCTTGTATAACCAATATAAAAAAAACAAACCAAAACCCTTACAAGGTGAAAGGCAGATGATTAATTTTAGACCTTTTTTTTTTCAACTGAAAGTTATATTTATTTGTTGGTTATAGGTGTTCATGTGAAGAGACATTGGTGAGGAGGGGGCTGTGATTGTAATGATCTTTTCTTTGCTCTCTGGACCTTTTAATCCTCATTTTACTTTTCTGTGTTTTCCTTCTTCTCCCACAGTATTTTTAGCTCCTTACTGGACCCCAGCATTCTGTTTTCACTAGCAGCTCTTGTTGCATCACGTTGCCTCAGATGTCTTCCTCTAAGAGTTCTATGTTTTATTAAAAAATGTAGCTGTGCCTAGTGGCTTATTCACCTGATGATACTCTCTGACCCTTCATTTCTAGAAGTCTTTTCACTTACTCACTCACTTGCTCACTCACTCGCTCATGTCTTGTAGTGTCTTCTCTTTCCCTGGAGACAATAAAATGGTTCTGCTTAAGTGATCAAGCCTTTTGTCCAAATTCAATAAACAGGCTTTGGTGGGACTGATCCAGCCATTTTGTATCTATGGTTTCTACTGATAATTCTCTTATTAAAGGTGAATAATAAAGCAAGCAAGCAAGCACAGTACCATGTAGTTGTAACATTTCACTGTAAATAATCAATCAATATTCCGATACAGAGTCAGCTGTAGAAGATTTGAAGACAGTGTTTTGCTTCCTCTCATATTTTGGTATAGCTAAGTTCCTGTACATAAACTAAAACAACTTGTTCAGTTATTTCAGGTGAGTTAAAATAAACTAACCTGAGAAAATAGCATGTGTTCCTTGTCATGTGTTTTAGGCAGGCAATTGGAAAAGAAGATGGCACAGACCCCATGTGCTCTTGTGATACCAGACAGTGCAAACTCTGTAGAGCGGTGTTCCCTGAGGCAGTCTTTGACAACTCTCTGCTGCTTCTTTGTCATGTAAGTCAGTTCACAAGTGGAATTAGGCCACAAATCTGATTGCCAGTCATTGCTGAGCAGCAAAAATGCATTAAATTGGGAAGGTAAATCCCCCACAATGAATAAATCACCCTAGGCGAGTCTTCCAACTTTTCTCACCAATGCTTATTCATGTACAAGCTGTGTGTGTTATTTACCTCTCTCACTAAGACTGTGTGAGAATTAAACCATGCTTGCAAATTGTACTGTAATATGTTATAGTAAGTGGCACTTGGTGATAGCTCAAGAGTTAATGTTAAATTTCATTTAATTTAGGGCCTATGCCAAACAATTCATCAATCCCTATATAAAATTCTGAGAAGGAGTTTTCTGTTATTGCTATTATTACTGTCCTGTTACACTAGCAGTTCTATGTGAAAATGAGATCTGGGCACTATGATCCTAAACACTCTGTGTTTAAACGCTCTCTAAACTCACTCACAAATTGCTTAAATTGAAAAGACATATGAAAACAAGGGAGGTTGGAGGTTGGGTTGCTGTGACCTGACCAGGGTCACAGTGGCAAGAGTTAAATACAGCTCTCCCTGCCCCTTTCTTTTTTTTTTGCTATCTGGGAAATTACGGCATTTATGTTGTGCTTTGAAGGGACATTGTGCTCAATTCCAGCTGCCTGTTGTGGAGGCCCCTCTTGAGCTTTGCAACATTCAAGTAACAAGCTTTTGGCCTTGCAGGGTGCTGTGGAGAACCTGAAGAATTAATGTGAGTTCCTTGCATGTCAAGGGATAATGTGATGGGCTTGACCTTATTTGAGTAGGGGCCAGGTTCAGTTCCTTAATGTCAACATCAGGTGTCCTTTTGGTGCCCTAAGGAATCCTGCCTTGTCTCCAGCTGCTGATCCAGAAAGAAAGAGGTCATAAATCATCTTTGCCAACCCTACGTAGGTGTCTTAGGTACCCTAGTGGGTACTAATTTTAGAACCCAAAGGACACTAGACACTACATTATGGGCAGCTGACTCAAACCTGTATTAGCCATTGACAACAACGGGAACATGGACACCATTTGCACATGCATATATTTTTTTAAATCCAACTCCTATAGTCCAGCTGAGGTCCAGGACACTCTCCACTGGCTAAACAGGGAATATAGGTGCATTTCTTAAGTTGTTTGTATCTTCCTAGTATGCTAGACACCGATAATTTGGTTGGACATTGCACACAAATTAGGCTTCTATGATGGTGTATACACAGCTTGTTTTCTCTCAGAAATTATTCTCTTCCAAGCCATCAATGTTAAAAAATGGGTGGGAGGAAGAAAATAGGAGAAGCTGATCTAAATATGAAATATATCTTTAATAGCTGACTTTCACAAGTCCTTTATCCCAGATTGTTTCCTCCATTAGCACCTACAAGAGTTGATTAAGTATGAGACAGATGTGCCAGATTCATCAACACTGACATTTTTTTTTCAGATTGTATGTACCTACCAAAAAGCGATTGTTACCATTTGTTATTAGAATGTTCTTAACTACACCTCCTAGGAGCAAAAAATAACTTTGTTTTTTATGCCCAATAGTTTTTCTTGCCCTTGATAGCACAATCAACAAATTAACAGTGATCTCGTAATTTATTCCTGCAATGTTCATTTTATTTATAATCCAAAAGCAATTAAATTCTCTTTTATGCCACATTGTCCTGGTGACAGATGTGTGGTTACCACTCAGACATTTGATGGCTGACATAAATCATCCTGCGATCAAAGTGTCTGTTGACTTGAGAGTCTGTATTTGCAGCAGATGCCTCCACATACAGAGTGACAAGAAAATTCTTCATGGGAGTCTCATTTCAGTTAACCACCTTGCTTCACTCTGACTTTGCAATCTGACAGCTTGGTTATTTTGTGACAGCCAGGATTCTTCAAATGTATATTTACCAAGCTACCAAATGTGTCACTTTATCACTTATACCAAATAATACCTTTGATATAAAAGAAGTACATTAAAATTTATAGAGGCACAGTGCTTAAGGAGCAGGAATAGATAGCAAGTTTAACAATTTGACAAATTTATCCCCAAATGTTTGGATAACTGCAGGAATTTTTTTTACAATTTTGCTAACAGCAATACCCACACACGTAATAATTCCCTTTTCTCCCTGTACACTCACCACTGACTCTCACAGTAGCTATAAATTAGTTTGCAATGTGAGCCAGGAGTCTTTGCAATTGAAATAGAGCCAAGTCCTGGGCCAGAGCTATACAACTTGATTGTCTGTTCTACTAAACTCTGAGGAAACCTCCGGCACAGGTTTAGCCATCCCAACTAGTTCAAGAGGTTCAGTTTAGAAAACATTCCCTGAAGTCACTTTTGCAATAGCTACCCTTTTTTGAAGAGAAGCAGACTTTTAACATTATATTTATCATCAGATGGTGCCAGCTAGTCTCAATGATGGCTGGAGAGTGATCTCAGGCACTGTTTCATTTATTAGTGTAAAAATAATACAAGGTAGTATAAAATTACAGTCCAAATGAGATAGGATTAGGGGATGAGCTTGAGTGAATTGTCCAAAACAAGGTTTTGGCCCTGGCCATTTAGTGCAGCATGAGGTGGTAACCACTTGCCAGGGACCATTCTTAGCCAACAGTATGGACAAGTCCATGATTCTTCTAGTCTACAGAGTCCTCAGGACTATGTCAGCAGCTCTTATGCCCTCAAATACCCCTACATGCCTTCATGATGTGTTTCAGGATACATGTAACATCCATACCTTTTTAATGTGACACAACCTCATTTTGCTTTGGATGCTTTGGACAGAAAAATAGAAAAATAATATAGTCTTAGGGACACCATATGGGGTCAAGAAGAGGTCCAGGGCCAAATGCTGTGAAATGTAGATGGATCCCAGCCCATGTTTTATTTGATAGTATGGACTCAGCTACAGATCTCTGCTGCAGTGAACCTGTACCCTCATACTGGCTGAGGTGGCAAAGGGATAACAGGCAAGGGAAAGGCAGAAATGAAATAATAAAATTTTCCTATTAGTGATGGCTGAAGAGTTGATTGAGTCAGAGATAAAAATTCCCTCAAGCCATTGTCTCTAATAAATACATCAACAGTCAATCACTCGGTTATTTAACTTCTTATCAACCCATGTCGGATACACCTTCTGGGTTTGACCATGTGGTGGAAGTGTGATATCTTTTTGAAGGATCACACCAGGCTGACACATTGCCTGGTGTCAAAGAGGTAATTAGCTGTAAAGGCAGCACCGCTCATAACAGGAGCCTGAAATTCAACTTCAGTATTAGTCTCAACAGAGGCCTGGAGTTCTTTGGAGTTTTGAGGAACCTGACCAGTTTCCGCTCAGGAGATCGCATCTTGTAGTTGTGCTTTAGTTTATGTGCTCCTTCCAGGCCACGAAGGGAAAGGAAATTGCTTCACATTACTCTGCAGCGTGGCCTCTTTAGATGTTTCATGTAGACGCACGGAATGAAGTGCTGTGTGCTCATTTCTTCTCTCTTAGTTGAATGAATAATGACCATTTCTCTGATTCTCTTTCCTCTGTATTTCCAAAGTGTTGGTAAAGGAGGGCATGACAATTAGCTGTTAGCTTGACTCTTTAGTGAAAAACCAGTTTGGACAAAAAAGGAATGATTTAAGAGCTTTCATAAATATAATACTGTCATTTGCTTGGGACAGGTACTCGTTGCAGGTTTTACATGCTGGCCTAGTTCTTGTAATATTCAAAGTCTTGGAGTTAACTCCCCAGAAAGAAAATACCTGGGCATGATACTGTGCCCATGAGGAAGTTAATGACATCAGAGTTTTATTTTGTGCTATTTCTGGAAGGGCATTAAATTGCTATTGGACTTCTGAATTCTCAGTTGGATCAGGATGAAGAACTTATTAAAACTGGGGAATGTTCATATCATCTTTTCTGTAGTACTTATATACGTATAAAACATGTCACCATTCATTACAAGATTTATCCTTTCAATTTCTAGTTCCATTGTGACTGTGTCATGCTGTAGACTAGGAACATCATTCCTATTGTTCCTTTCTATGGATAATTAATTCATACTATTAGAGCAGGACTTACACAAAGTGGAAAAGCCTGGCTTTAAAGAAAGAATCTTTCTGTCCAGTGCAATAGGTTTAAATATTTTTTTCTTTTATTTGTGGGAATAGATGATAAAAAAATGTAAACTTTCTAATTGGAGATTTTCAAAATAGCCATTAGATAGTGCATTAGCTCTCAAGGGGTTTTGGTTTTTTTGGTTGCAATTCTTTCAACTTTCTTTATAAAAACCAGACCACCAGAAAAAGAACATTTTTCTCTTTTAAAAACCTGGTTAGCAAGTGATAAAGGAAGCACTAAAGAAAGTACTATGTATGTAAAATAATTTCACACTGCTGAAATACAACCATTTCTGGGGTTAAGGGCAGGGTGAAATGTTTATACACTCTACACTGCATTGTCCTAATGTATGAATGTATCTCACTTCAGCGCTGTCTCCATTAACACTTCCCACTTACTTTAACCTTGATGAGAGTGTGTTAAAATGATGAAAATTGTTCCCTTTAAAAATGATGAGAAAAAACACTGAAATAAAAGTTTTTTCCATTGATTTTAGTAATATTATTTAGTACTTGAAGGGTACACTACAAATATTTACAGTCTGGAGCCTATTTCTTTATGTAGTTGCTTTCATGTTGCTACCACTCTATAGATGCTTTTAGGTAATACCCAGATACTCACAACCCAATCACAGCTTATAAAAACTCTGGGCATGACACACTTATGCATTTTCTAGGGGGTTTTCATGACCCCCGCTTCCTTTTGTGAGAGCAAATATAACAGAAACACTTTTGTCAGCTCCTCTCTACAATAATGTGCAACAATGAATTCGTGAGGGAAACACAACACTACATAATCTAAACCCACAAGGGAGAGATGGGGAGGCAGACCCACTGTGCCAAGAGGTGATGCCAATTTTGTTTCAAAGCAAAACATGACCATTGCATATTCTCATTCTTCTGCTGGTTTCAAGGTCTCGGACTGAACTCCGTCTTCTCCCTACACTGAGATCATCAGCCTGCCATGAGGCACAGCTTCCCTCTCTGTAAAGAGGAAATATACTGTATTGTGGGATCTCTCAAGGGAATTTCTGGGTTTTGATTGTTTGTTTGTTAGGGGGTTTTTCTTTCCACTGTTTTTCACCATCTATCTAAATGACCTAGCTTGTGGAAGTGCTAGGTAATCCAAATTAATATTAAAGTTGTGAGACTGGTGGAAACTCAACCACTCTGAAACTGAAAAATCATAATGCATACTCTCCCTCTATTGCTGGTTTCTTTGGTTTTCTGACTTTACTAGGCATCTGCAAAGCTGCTGAATGGCTTGCACTGGAGAAGTATGATAACTTCAGCAGTTGTAGAGCACAGCAGGTCCTCAGCCTGCCCCTGATCCCTGAGTCAAAGAAGCTATTTTCCACTTGACTGAGTTTTGTAGAGATTGGAAGGTGTTTCAAATTAAATTAGTTCTGGTTTGAGATGGCATTTGGCACTTTAGTAAATAAGGTATCACAAATCTGCTTAATTCTCTTTTTCTCTTGCTGAGGCCAAACCAGCATCAGAAGAAACTGTTCTGTTGGTATTGGTTCATTCAGTGCTGCTGGATATAATGTGGGTGACTCTATAGCTGACGTTCAGGAACCTTGTTCACTGCACATGTTATTCCAACTGAAGAAAATTAATTCAAATAAAGCTGTTGGAGTTGATGGTTTCAGAGATAGATAAATATAGCTTCTGCATTGCTCTATCAGTCCGCTAATACAGTCTTTAATTCATCTTTGTCCTCATCTGATTAAACTAGAGACAGGGCAGTGAAAATTAACTCCCCGTTACACTGCATTTGAAGTCACTTACAGCTTTCATATTTGTTTACTGACCTCCAGATCAAGGACTTCATAAACTTTTGAAAGGAACAAATAAGCAGTCATGGCTGAACATTTGAAATGCCTGTATCAGAATTAATGTGGAGTAGCATTTAGAATAGGGGACTACAAATCATCTGCCACTGATTTCCCATGCAGTAGATCGTCATTGTCCCATGCCTCTATATCTTCATTGCTATACAGTGCTAATGACGGCTGCATACGCAGAAATATACTTTGTCATCCTTCAGTGATTTAGAAACTTTGGTGGTATTCTTGTAGCTTCACAATAGTTAGCATTCAGCTTTGATTCAGATGAGTACTTGAAAGAGGGGAGCTGTATTAAAAAAGCTGTGAGGTGTTAGCATTTGTAAAATTATAGTTCCCTGGTTGTGTTTAGTTGGGAAGTAGAATGCAAACAGATTTTCTTGAGTACTTCAGAATATGTCCTCGCTGCCCTGGTAGTGGCTACAAAAATGCAGAGATTTACCTAAAGGGAAGATGATCTCCATAGAAGTTAACCCAGCCTCTCAGGGGGTGATGGTAATGTTCAGTTAAGATACTCAAATGTTGCAGTAATGGAGCTGGTGTGCATGGAAATCCATGGAGGAATATTCTTGTCTTGACTGGCCCTAACTTCTGACAGGGAAGAAAAGAGGGCAAATAGAGGAATTCAGTTTAACTGAAAAGTAAAAGATCCTGTGATCCTGTACAGTCTTTGGGAAAGTGTTTGGGTAACATATTCCTTAGCAATTCTTTTATCCTTTTCATTTAATTTGCTGAAAATAAAGAAACCATTACTTCTATGCTCTCATTAAGTGTGTATGTACAAAATCTAAAAAAAAAAAAAAAAAGCACCTTGTTTGAGACTAGCCAGAGCTACAGAATTCAGTCATGGATTCCAGACCATTTCTGAATGAAAAACATTATGCTCAGAATCGGAGAATTTGGGATACCTCATTTATCGCAGCCTAGTAACACTTGGCTAATGTTGCTTCCGGCATATTTTGTAATAGCAGAGGCCAAGTCTTTCCTTTCTCATGAAGTCAGGGAGAGCATTTTAGCCCGGGTTTCCTTGGGAGCAATGCCACATAGTCTTTAGAGCTGCACTGAACAAGACCTCGGTGAGGACCATGAGCATCATGGAGGGACAAGGACTGCTAATGCTGCAGCTTGAGCTGCTTTTGCAAGGCAAGGCTCAGGATAAGCACTCGGAAATCAATGTAAATCTCTGAAATAGAGATTCCCCTCTACTCTTTTGTCACAGAGGAGAACCCAGTTGAATTCTTGTGCAGTTCAGTGTTGCACAAACATTATGCATATAGTTTTAGTTGACTGAAGAAGCCTCTGAAGCCTGGTCTCTAAATGGTGAACAACTGGTAAATCAAGTAGAAGATCAGATTCTCATGTTACATATTAGACCCCAGCCCTTACATGTAACACCTTCATGTATCAATAAGTAAAAATAAAAATGTGAAAAGGGATGTGGGATGCACATTAATCTGTCTGACTGCACCATGGTAGATTTAGAGTGTTCTCCCAGGCAGCTGCAGTATTTCAGTTGTAAATGTAATATAAGAATACACAAACCAGTCAGACCAAAGCTGCAACTGACTCAATATTCTATCACTGAATTGGCTACTGGGACGTGTCTGGGAGTGAGTCGTGTATTCACATAACTTGCAGAAAATTCCATGCCCATATAAGACGTGCATCAATTACATTCCCTCTGCTGTTTGCTCCCTGCTTCTGTCCGTTAACAGCTTGAATACTACAGGCTTGTCCACCACCAGCTGAAGATCACTAGGTTAACTTCTACAAAGTAGCCATGGAGTCAAATGCTTCTAAGTGTTCCAACTCCAAACCAAAGCTGATCATACAGAATCATAGAATGGTTTGGGTAGGAAGAGACCTTTAAATGTCATCTAGTCCAACCCCTTTGCCATGGGCAGGGGCATCTTCCATTAGATCAGATTGCTCAGAGCCCCATCCAACCTGACCATATTCTTAGTATCCTTCAGTATATCTGAAGATATTCTCCCAAACATCGAGGACTCCTTATCTCCTTGATCTGAAGAGATCCTCAACAATGTCTGTTGTCTATGATGAGAATTTCATGGCAAGTAACTGCCATCCAGAAAGTAGAGGGTTCTAATTCTGGCCTGTAACATGCGGTGATAACACATGTCATTTGCGTGTGGGAATACGAGTCTGCAGTTAATACACAATCAGGAATAAGTTCTCAAAATCAGCAAAGGATACTTTTTAGAAGCCAAAATAAGCAATCTGACAAAGAAGTAATATGCTGGGTCAGGCAGTGTGGTGCTGAATGCTGAATAAATAGGAGCCTGCAAATTGGTTTTCCAGGGAGGTGAGCGAACAGGGAGGTTAGCAGGGTTTAGCAGCATTCAGATTTAAATGTTATTCTGGTATTCCAGGCAGAAAAAAACCAACAGACTATTGTGTGGTAATTGCTCTTTTCTCTGGGATACTATTTTTAATAAGAACCATAGAAATTTTTCAAATAGTTCTGGACTTTTAACAAGGAAACTAACGCAGTACCAAAATCAAAAGGTAGCAAGGAGATTGAAAGGCATTTTAAGAAACCTATAGTATATTAAAGTTTTGTAAGTTTGCCAGAAACATAATTTGTAGTACACCAAGGGGAAAGGATAGAATTAACTTGTACATTTTATATAAAACCCTAAGTTTGGAACAAACCCCACACCTCTTTTATCTAGTTTAATTTATATTGCAAGATGAAATAAAAATTTTATGTTCTGTATGGAAGAAGTAAAGGTCCTCAGTGAATGATCTTAAATTATGTCCTATTTGAATGAGTTCATTTTACTGAGAAAGTTTCATCAAACCTTCAATTAGGCTTAAATTGTACATCTAGAAAGTAGGCAATTTGACAGTGACCTCCTCCAAACACATTGATCCAAGTTGATGGAACAGAGAATGAAATGTTAAAAATAAAAAGCTTTTTCATTTTAGTCATGGGATTTTAGGTTTAGTATAATAGGTTGGGGCAAGCAAGGACAATAAAAAAAGATGATGTTTTAATTTTTCCCCTCTCAAAGAAGTTCCTAAGGATAGTCCAATTAGTTAATGTTTGTACAGCACTTCGATAAGTGTAAAGTGCTCGTCTGGACTTGATCTGACTCTTAACAAATTTGACAGTTGATTTTGCATTGACTTCTGTGAGAGATGAGCTGCACTGCTAGAGTCAGGCTTTCTGAACTGCTAAAGAAGAGGTTTGGAAGAGCTCAAAGCTGTAAAGCAGATTTTCAAACACACTGATGTCATTGTTTCTCATTTGGTCTGTGATGAAAACCCAGACTCTCAGAGACAGATTTTTGCAGTTTAAAATCTCCCATTCCTATCAATATGACCTTTCTTATTTCTTGAAGCATATCTTTGTATGCAGCTGTATTAAAAAAATTCCCAGTGAAAAGCTCTGAAATGTGCACATCCTTTTTCAACGTGATTTAGCACATTGTGCCTCCTCTTAGTGTTATAAGCAGTGGTATTACAGTTGCTTTGAAAACAAATTGTTTTATCCTGATTTCTGCAGAATCCCATTAAGATGATTCCTTGATGAAAGCTGCTTTTTGAGATCTGCTGGACAATTCGCAGTCAGCTTAGGTGGAGTTTTTCACACTACTGTACAAATTTACTATATTTAAGGTAAATATGTAGTATAGTTTCATCAATACAGTTCCATTTGCTAGTCACACTCAGAGTTTCATCAAGGACAAGATGCAAGCTTGATTGAAAAGTTATTTTTTTTCCACAAAACTTTGTTTCTAGACATTACCTATATTTCTGGTTTTTTTATTATTAATCTGAATTCTATTTTTCCATTTTTCCCTTCAAATTCCAACACAAAATTTACAAACCACACTTTCCAACTTATCCCAGTCATTTTGCTTGCCTCATTTTTAGTGCTGCACAAGATTGGTACTAACACTTCTAAGGTGTGTTCAATTTCTTGTGTGAAATATGTTACAATACTTTCCTAAAAACACCTACATAGAAAATGGTGACATTAATTTGGTCTTTGATCTGCACTTCAGGTTTGCACACTATATTTATGAGAATGAAATATAAATTTATTAAAAGAAATAGAATCATGGAATCATAGAATGGTTTGGGTTGGAAGGTACCTTTAAAGGTCATCTAGTCCAATACCCGTGCCATGATCAGGGACATCTCCAACTAGATCAGGTCACTCAGAGCCGTGTCCAACCTGACCTGGAATGTTTCCAGGGATGGGGCATCTACCACCTCTCTGGGCAACATGGGCCAGAGTTTCACCATCCTTATGGCAAAAAAAATGTCTTCCTTCTATCTAGTCTAAAACTTCCCTCCTTTAGTTTAAAACTATTACCTCAGTAAAAACTATCCTATCTCAGTAAAAAAAAGATATGCATTTAACTCTATGTAAGTAATAGGGAAAAGCCTAAACTTCATTCTGGCTCTAAAATACAAATAGGTAAATTTGAATTTGGGGAG
Organism: Nycticryphes semicollaris; assembly: GCA_013400055.1. Taxonomy (NCBI): domain Eukaryota; kingdom Metazoa; phylum Chordata; class Aves; order Charadriiformes; family Rostratulidae; genus Nycticryphes; species Nycticryphes semicollaris. The sequence goes on from VXBJ01003951.1 coordinate 124,767, forward strand.
AAAAGAATCAGTATCATGAGAATATTACTGCTGAGATCAAGATGCTGATAAAAAATTCACTCAATTATAGATCACAGAATTACTTTTTAGTATTTCCAATGTCAGTGCTCTGGTCTGTAGAAAACTCGGTGTTCCAGACTCCCTAATTCATCATTAATTTTCTCTTGGGAATCACTGCTGTTTCCAAATCAAATGTGTTTGATTTGAGGACAAATGGAATAATCTCTGAAAACGTGTACCAAATAATTTACTGTGCAGCACTTTAATGTCTGTGTGATTTACACCTTTTAAGGGGTTAGGGAGTTAAATACTCATGTCACTTACAAATGGAGCTGTTTGTCTTTTCCTTCTCACAGGTGAGATTTGGGGATTGTTTCTTCTTGAACGTGAAGAAGGCTCAAGGACCACGGGTTGTAGGTTTTGTGCCCTACATGAGAGACACACCAAGAATACACTGAAATTTTGTTTAAAACTGATATATTAAAGGAGAAAATGTCAAGTTAAGCTATTTCTCTTACACTTTAATTTTCTTGTCAATGAGACATCCTAAAACGAGACTCCATTTAAAATTTTCTGTGTTTATCAGAGTGAGAAAGTGACTGAAATATCTTAATTTTTTCATTATTTTTGAATTTAGAAAAGAAATAGGAGATGTTATGGAATTATGTTATGTCTTATGGACATTTCAATGTGTTTAGAAGCTTGTGAAAAATAATGTCATTTTTACTTAGATTCATCTGCAAGTACTGCCGTCACTTTGCAATGAAATAAATGAAAGACAAAATTACAAATTACACCAACAAAATTGAAAAATGACAAAATTTAGTGTTTAATTTTTTTCATTTCCTCTTTCAGGATAAAAATGAACACCTATCAGGTGAGATAAGTTAGCAGGTTTAAGCAAATATAAGGTAGTGCATTATTGTGCAGCGCCTTATTAAATGCTGCAACTCATTAAAACAGACATTGTAGCAGCCAAAAATGATGACAGATTTAAAAAGGAATTAGGCAAACTGGAAGAAAAATGGATACTGGTGACTAATATAATGACCTAGGAACATTCTTTCCTCAAACCTGAGGCTTGAATGGAGTCTTTCCTTTCCCTTTCCCTTTCCCTTTCCCTTTCCTTTTCCCTTTCCCTTTTGCGTTCCCTTTCCATTTTCCTTTTTTCCTTTCCCTTTCCCATCTTTAATTCCTATGAGCTACAGGTGACTAAATTAAACGTCCTTGACTCGAGTGCCAGTATTTTCTACAAGAAGCTGGAATTTTCAGGAATTCTGTCACCTAAAAGAGCTCCCTTGAGCAGCCATCATAGTTACTTTCATCTTGCCATAAGTAACAGAACAAGGCAACAAAGGATAATATTTTCAAGAGCAATTGTAAATTTCAAATACTAAAGATTGTCACAAAATTGGGAAAAGTCATATATGCACAAGAAAGAAGTTTAGTGTTCAGATTTTTTCCATGCCAAGAATTGCACCCAGAATGCCTGAGGGTGAATGTAACATTGCTTTTTATTTTAAGAGTCTACATAGAATAACTATTAATTTTTTTGTTTCATTGCTTGCTTATTAATATGGAGTGACATAATTGCAAATCCTTGAAAGAGCAGTGGGGAATTACTAACATTTAAATTGTAATTTCAGGCCCTGATGACTTGGCAATAACGACTAGATTTACTCTTTTAGTCATTCTTTGAATTAAATTTTATTTTTTTAAAAAATATTTATTCTGGTTTAAAATTCCCATTGAAAAGTTTAGATATACAGGAGTGTTTGTGAGGTTCAGATGTTGGTCTTATTTCTTGTGCCTAGAGGCATCACCCAACTAAAGGGGTTGTTGCTTTCCTGTCACCAGCCTTTTCCACTACCCACTGCATGATGGGGGAGACTGAAACTATTTCAGTTTTCAGACTGTCTTTGATTAATGAGGCTGAATTGTAAAGTGTGTGAATGACCCCAGAGATCTGGACCTTATGTATCTGTCTACCTTGACTATAGACAGAGCTGGCGGAGACCACCTACAGGGCATTGGTAGATGCCTGCATGGAGGCAGTCTTTGTTTCTCCTCTCTCTTTCTGCGATGTTATTCCTTCCTTCTTTTTCCTTTATTCTCATGAATGCAGATGCAACCTCAGAAGATGGACTAATTACATGTTGATAGTAACCTTTCACAGCACAGGATGAGCGGAAAACAAAGCCTGGCTTAGGACAACCTAAAGGAGCAAGTGGGATAAATACATACACAGAAAATATTAAAGAAGTGACATTTCTGTGCAGACTGAATTCACCACTTCTCACAGACCCAATTCTCATCTTACCTGGGCTGGTTTACCAATACCAACTTAATAATGTGGTATTCTGAGAGCAGTAACTTGCTGAGATAAGCAAACGTAACTTGCAGTATTTACATTTACAGTCCTGGCTTTCCCATTAAAATATTTGTAGTACACTGTAGAAATGTGGATGTGCTTACTGTGCAGATTTCCATAAAATTATTTCCCTGCTCAGTTGTAATACTGTGTAAATTGACTGAAGACATTGGGTGAGACCAAAAAATGCATTAACATTTTCTTCCTCAAAATGCAGCAAATGGGTTTCAATATTGCTTTTGGAAGTTATTTTCTCTTTGGGGCACAAAGTAACACGGAATGGTTGAAGTTCCTTTGTTTTCAAATGTCCTTCAACTTGTTAATTTCAAGGCCCCACTGTTCGCTGTGATTCATTGCAGCGGTGAATAACGAATGTCACTAAAATAGTGAGATCGCCTGAGCTACTTTAGAAATTAATGGACTGACTGTGATATACTGGAGCCTCTTTCATGCATCTATAATTGGAGTGCCAATTTATTTCCAATCATTTCAAGCACTGTAATTATAGTGCATCATTGTTGCCTGCTTAGCATTCATATGGGAAGCTGGCACAATATTGCTGGCAGGAGGCTACATATTTTACAACTGAAATGAATGGTAAAAATGAGAGGTAATATACAAAGGAACAAAACTTTAAATTTTGTTTAGAGGTTTTGTTCTGGCTAACATGTAATGGAGTCATGGTAGAATGATATGGAACAAACTTGCCTTCATAAAATTTCAATAAAAATGTTTTCCAAATAGACTATAAATCAGTGAGAGAGGAAAAGAAGGATAAATCTAATGTTTTAAATAAAAATACCATAGTCTATAGTATCCAGTCTTTTATTTACATTTCAGATGGATAAATAAGTCAATTTATTTGCCAGGAAAAAAAGACAACAACAAATACAAAACACTACAAGACTTTTTTCTTTCTTTATTGTAGTAAAATAAAGAATCATAGAATCATAGAATCATAGAATCATAGAATCATAGAAT
>VXBJ01003951.1:129321-182015 GCA_013400055.1 Nycticryphes semicollaris
TCTTGGCCTTTAGTTTGACCAGCAGGTCACGGCTCAACCATGGTGGTCTCTTGCCCTCCTTGTCCAATTTCCTACATGTGGGGACTGTGATCTTTTGTGCTCTACAGAGAGCATCCTAAAGATCTGCCAGCTTTGTTCCACTCCCTTGTCCCTGAGGGCCATTTCCCATGGGTTCCTATTTACTGGAAGTTTCCTTTCTTAAAATTTAGAGTCCTAACTGTGCTTCTAGTGGGTTTCATTCTCCTTAGGACAGTGAACTGGCATGATCACTGCAGCCCAGACTGCCTTCAACTTTGACATCCCTGGTGATTTTTCTTGCATTTGTGACCAACAGGTCCAACAACGCATCTCCTCAAGTTGGGCTGTTAATTTCTTGTCTCAAGAAGTTGTCACTTAGGCACTCTAGGAGCTTCCTGGAGTGCCTGCATGCAGCTGTGTTGCTTTTCCAGCAGGTGTCAGGGTGGTTAAAATCCCCCAGCAGAATGAGAGCCTGTGATCATGATGCTTCCTCAAGCTGGAGTAAGAAGGCATCATCAACATCATTCAAAGGAACCACAGCTGGAAGGGACCTCAAAGTCTGCAGTCTTGAAGACCTCAAAGCCATGTCAGAACATATATCTCAGGGCTATGTCTAGTCAGGTCCATAGCCTTGAAGACCTTAAAGTAGGATCAGATAAAGCAGATTTCTCAGGGCTGTATCTAGTCTCCACAATTGGATAAGATAACACCCTGAGAACTGTCTTCTCCAGAATAAAGAGTCTCAGCTTTCTCATCCTCTTACTGTTTCAGATGCTCCTTCCCTGCAAATCACCTCTGGGGGCCTTTGCAGGACTTATTCGAGTATGTTCATGTCTGTCTTGTATTGGGCAACCCAGCACTGGACACAGTCCAATAAGGGGGAGTAGGGGAAGGATCCCCTCCCTTGGGCTGCTGGCAATGGTCTTCCTGATGCCAAGGATGCTGTTGGCCTTTGTGACAAAGATACATTGCTGTCTTGTGGTCAACTAATTTTCTACAGGATCCCCAGCTCCTTTGGTGTACAACTACTTTCCAATTTGTCAGTCCCCAACCCATATTGGTGCCAAGGTTATTCTTGTCCAGGAGCAGGAGTTGGCAATTCCCTTTGTTGAATTCCATGAGGTTCCTGCCAGCCCATTTCTCCTTGTCGAGGTCCCTCTTAATGACAGCACACTTCCTTCATTTGTCTATGAGGATATTAGAGGAGACAAAGTGGAAAGCTGTGCTAAAATAAAAAAAAAAAAAATCACTGTTTTATCCTCAGCTATGGAGCTAGTCATCTTATTGTAGACATCTATCAGGTTGGGCAAGCATGGTTTATCCTTTGTAAATCCATGATGAATATTCCCTATAACGTTCTTGTTCTGGGTTTCAATCTGTGTCTGGGAAATTAGTTTCCAAAAGTAGAGCAACCCCTCAGCAATTTTTTTCTCTCCAGTACTATTAGGAAGACTTTTTGACAACATCAAATGACTTGACTGAATCAGTTTCCAAACACTGTCTCACTAGGACCTTTCTGACAATCTGTCCTGAAAGAAATTCCGACCTTAACCCATTTTTTTTCATTTGTGCTATTCCCTGTTTAGTTTCCTGCCTCATTTACCACCATTGCTGTTCTACAACTATTCTGCCACCCCTACTTGGTATGAATAACTGTGTGCAAATGCAAGGAGTTCCCTGGTTTAGGAATAAATCCTATCACTGCTTTTTCTGCTTAGCTGCCATTCACCTCAGTCTCATTCTGCATCTTTATTTTTTCTTTATTAGGTGTAGTTCCTCCTACCATTAAGAGAAAGCATTAGAAATCCTTGAACTGAATCTGTTTTGCCCATGATAGCAACTGATTACCAATCTCCTTCTGTTTGTCTCAACCAATGAACTTTTTAATCCTTTTTATCTTCCTGCCCTGCTGAGGAGGGGGAGTGAGTGAGCAACTGAGTGGGTATTTGGCTGTTTGGAAAAAGGAGAGCCAAGATCTTCACTGCAGTGCATGGCAGGGAAATAACAGATAATAGGTGTATGTTGATACAAGAGAGGTTCAATACATGCAGAGGCCATGACACCTGGGCAGAGAGAACAAGATGAATCCTAGTGTAGCCAAAATCAATTACGTAGCTCGTCACTAGCAGTGCATCGTCTGCGCATGTACTTTTTTATATCTCGGTAGGCTTTTTCTGTGATGTTAGACATTTCCCTAAATCTAGTCCAAAGTTTCATATTTTTTTTCAGGATTGAGGAATAAGAGATAAAGCAACTGTGGGAAAAAAAATTTAAAAGAAAAAAAAAGGTTTCACAACAAAAATCTTCTAGTTCAAGACTGCAGCATGAAATTTCTGAGAAATGAGGTGATAGGGTTTGGATGTAGATTAGAATTCAGTTGTGTGCTGCCAGGACACCAAAGGAGTTCCCTACCTGAGAGCATTGTAAAGTCTGAGAAAAACATCACTATTATCCAGAAAGGTCACCAAAAGAAACCTATTAGAATTCTGGAAAGAATAAATCTTTAATGATGCCCTCCCTAGAAAGGTCAAGCAAGAACTCTACATTGGTCTCTTATTCCCAAGAAGGCATTGGCAGTATTTTTATTTAGTGTAAATTGGTGTAACTCTGCAAAAGTTCCTGAGAATTTGCCCTTTTCTGTTGCAGCTAAGGACAAGCACCAGTTTGCCAAAACACAAGCCTTGGTTGCATCAAAATAAAAATCAAAATAATTGTCTTCTAAAATAACTGGATTTTCTTGCACGTATGCCGTATGTGCAACTGTGTAATAATGGAAACTTTCTGTAGTATAAAAATGCTGTGTCAAAGAAGATCAAACTTAATTAATGAAATACTTCTTGTGTGCCTTGTTGTGCTGCATGCTCTGTAAGGTGCAAAAAATCCAAGTTTTTCAGATGAAGCTATTTCTCACTGTACATATGTCATTGGAAAGACCTTTAAAAACCACAGGGCAGTTTTAAAGCATCCCTTAAAGAATTTGTGCATGCAACGAGGGTATTTTGTTGCCCTCAAAGCCAGAATATTCTCTTTTGAGCCTTGGGGGAGGCAATCAGGGAAGAAGAGACATGAATGATTCCTTCAGGGGCAGAGAACGGCCACTCTCGAAGCCTTTTGGTTGCTGAAGAGAAGAAAAATGTCAGCATAAAACATAAAGCTGGAGAGTGCTAAGAAGAGATGGTTGCGAGACAACGATCAATGTGAGATGACTAAGAGAGATGATTTGGAATTGTAAATGATTAAACACAGGACACTAAATACTAACCAAAAACTTATATTGCTGTTGTGGCTTCAGACAAATTTACCAAAACCAGATTGACAGATGGCCCTTCCTCCCCCCTAAAAAGAAAGAAGAGGAAGAGATAAGGAGATTTATGAGTTTAGAATGAACTAAACTACTTTAATGAAGTAATGATACTAAAATTAAAGTAAGAAGAAAATAGTGAAATAGATAAAATATATACAAAGCCGTATCAAGCTCCCAGGATGACAATCACGTCACCAGCAGGCCTCAGGAAAAGTCACAGACTGGACTCGGTGATCGACAGGAGCCTGATTCCCAATCTAGTGTCAGGTCCAAAGTTTCATAATTTTTTCAGGATTCAGGAATAAGAGATAAAGATTTGTGGATAAAGTTATAAACATCCCTATAAAGATAGGGATCAAAGGGAGACAAGCTGGTGGGTCCTCCTCAGATGCCAGCCATCAAAGAAAGCGGAATTAACCTTTTGATCCCTCAGCTTTTATACTGAACATGATGCGGATGGGATAGAATACTCCACTTGGTCAGTTTTGGGTCACCTGTTCTGTCCGCTCCTCCCTACAGGTGTGACCCCTCTGTGCTTTTCCGCTTCTGACCCTCCAACCAATAATGAAATGACCTAACCTTGGTTGTTACAGCAATAAGTATAAGCAAGGGACTCTCTGCGCACCATTCCTTGGTATAATCAGGTCTTATCACTGTCAGAGTGAACAGTTTCTGAATGATATGCTGCTAATTTCAGAGTTTAGTTAGTTAGAAGAGGTCCAGCTAAAAAATTAAAATTACTGAAAGAAAAATTGGTTCATTTTACCTCAAATCAGGACAACTGAATTCTGAACTTCACTGGGTAATGTGCAGAACCAAAGGTGTGGCATAAAAGAATTGGTATCTCAATGTGTGATAGAGAAAAAGTTACGGAGAAAAGAAGTTTCCTGTTATTAGGAATTAGGGAAATATGTGGGTTTGATATAGTCTACATCAGAAAGATAATATCAGAAAAAGTCTCTGTCTTCAAATAAAAATTGAGGCAGAAGTTCATAAAATGATAAAGCAGATGAAGCAAAGAAGAAGCAAAGATGAGCAGTTTGAAGAAATAAAGAAACATTTTACCAGGGCACTTAATATCAGGATCAATACTAAATAAATAAGTTCCTGTACAAATTCCAGAAATATAAAAATCAGGAAGAGGATCTAGATAGTCTTTTATTAAAAGATAATATTCACATCCATTTTCATTCATAGCTAGTGAGACACTGAATTTTCAAGACGTAAATAATATAAGAATGACAAAATGACAAAATAAGTTATCCTGATGAAAGAGCATCACTGTACATTAAAAAACCCTAGATATTTCTGAAAGAATATTGTAAAACAAGAGGACAGAGAGAATACATCCCTCATATCTGTGACATGAAGGATGTGAACAATATTTTTGCACTAAACAGAGGTATACCTTTAAACTTTGCATCCTCAACACCTTACCCCTATACTGCATCTGTGGAAGTGGGAGGGTAAGCAGATGGGGACTTGGGAACAGCCTGGGGCTTATTCTTAAAGGTACTGCAGTAAAGGAGGAAGCAATTATCACAGAGGTAGGTAATGACTCCTGGTCAAAGATGGGGAAGCTTTTTAAGGGTAGGAAAAGTCTGTATTTATTTGAATAGCAGCTCTGCCATTGAGGTCTTTACAGGCTACATCAGTGGTAGTCAAGAGGGAATGGGAGGCAGTTTAGGGTCACATTGCAAGTAGCTGGCAGAGAGGGCAGAGCAGCTAGCAGGGTGCAGTCCCTCCTGGCAGCAATCAAATATAAGAAAATAAGCTATATACTTACAAATGTCTCATGGTGTGAGGCAACACATCCCAGAGAGCAGGTTGCTATTATTTTTTTAGATAGTGATCACAGGTTATGTATATGTATAACTTATACATACACACCTAATTAATACCTACAGAATGTTGTAATAAGCCATAATACGAAGTAAAAGACTTTGTAGTGCAGTTCAGGAAAATATTATTCACTAATCAAGCATATAAATATTTAACTTTCACGCTTGTTACATGGTCAGTCAGTTAATGGTAGTGTAGCAGCAAAGGGAAAAATATTTTATCAAGACCTATCTAGAATGTGTGAAGGGGCTTGTTTAAAGAATGGTGCCACAGCAGATAAACCTCTTACACAATAGCAATTTTATCTATTTGTTTTGCCAGATGTTTATTAACATTTTTTATTCCCCTGCTAACATAGGGAATTAAGGAACGGCTAGTGCGTCATGAAAGCAAAGAGAAAACTTTCTTTGGAGAGCTGCTGTAAAAATCACTCTTACTCAAATTCTTTTTTTGAGTTTCTTTTCATGTGGTTATAAAAATAAAACACATTCTTTAATCAAGAAAAAATGTCAGAGATCAGAGGAAGCCATTTTCCAGGGAGGTTAGCAGCTCTGCTCTGAACTATTCTACAATGGCAGCATATAAACTAATACTAGCAAGTAAATTAATACCAGCATATCAATTCAACCACATCATATACTTGGGACTAGGTTGCACTGCTATGCAGCCTAGACATTCATAAATAACACCATATTTCCTTTCATACCTCCAGTCTTGAGTCTGAGGAAGAATTATGATTAAGTAGCGTACAGAACCTTGCCATTTCTTAATGGCTTAATCCAGAGAGGAGAAGACTGAAGGAGGATCTGATCAACACCTATAAATACTTACAGGGTGGGTGTCAAGAAGAAGGAGCCAGTCTTTTTTCAGTGGTGCCCAGTGAGAGGACAAGAGGACAAGGGCAAGAACTTGTACATAAGAAGTTCCATCTAAATATGAAGAGGGTGGCATAGCCCTGCAATAGGCTGCCCAGAGAGGTGGTGGATTCTTCGTCCACCACTATTCCAAACCTGCCTAGACAAGTTCCATCTGCACCCTGCTCCAGCTGGACTTGCTTTGGCAGGGTGTGTTATACTAGATGATCTCCAGAGGTTCCTTCCAACCCCATATTCCATGATACTGCAAGGCTTGCATTTTCATTATTTTTCCACTGAAATTACAAGAGTTAGAAAAATCCATTATCAGCACTGAAATTGAAGATTTTCATGTAAAAAAGTGCTTTGAGACTTCAAAGAAGAAATTCCAAATACTCTAAGAACTATTGACACTGAAATATGTTCATTGAAACTGAATAGACAGAAAACCCCTACGAAGTCAATGTGCTCCAAGGAAAACTAGAGGATCTTGCAATATTTGATCACGGGAACAAAACCTTCTAAATAACTTAAACGTACACATCATGTCAAATTTAGTACACCTCCTGTTAGCTGTGTGTGCACAAAGGATATTTTCTCCTTAAACAAGGATACTTTAACAATAGAAAGAAATCAGATAAAGATACTCAATTAATTAAAGTGCAGTGCCAGCACACTGGCTGTGTAAACAGCTGTCTGCTGGTCACAGGATCCAAATATTTCATATATCTAAATTTTACTGCAAGATAATTTATGTTTGTCTCAGACACCTGGACTCTGTGGCTACTTATGTACTAGTACATTAAATATGCTCAGGATTGTTTTCTGGTGATAAGGGCCACTAGCATGAACTGACTTGAGTACATAATAACAAAACCTCTTAGTCTCTGTTACAGGGTGCCTGCATCCAAACTGCCTATTGAGAATGATCCCTGGTGAGTGCTAACTCCTGAACACTTCCCAGGAATTGCTCAGGTGAGGACTGATCAGGCCGGGGCCAAAAGAACGGTCAGGGATTGCTATAGCAGCTTACCTGTATAGCTGATTGAATTGCAGTCCCTGAAGACTCTTTCTGGTGCTGTTTGTCAGTCTGAATGTAGCATAAATGTAATTTATCAGTGTAAGTATAACCTCCATGTTTTGGAACAAGAAATCTGTGTTTTATTGTTGATTTTTTCTTGTGAAGTTGTGGCTTTCTAGAAAGCATGGCACTGGACAAACTAGAACTAAAAGAAACTGGAGCTGCCAAAAAAACCCCTATAATCCAACTTTCTAAGAATTTTGGGGAAAAATAATAAAAAAAAATCACATTTAAATTCCTTGCATAAACAAAACACATGCAACAATCCCCTGAATTCTGCTCACTTATGTAGAGACCATTAGAAATAAAGCAGAACAACAGCCTTGGTCTCTTCCATTACATAAGATAATACAAATTTTAAAATTATAATTATATTATAAAATTTGCAATATCTTGCAGTATATTCTGCACTAAATAATAGGAGAGCCAAAAAGTATGAGCTAGGCAGTCTGGGTCTCATGTAATTCCTTATGACCCTCAACTGAAGATTGCTTCATGTTCATTGTGTTGCTATTTGATGCTGGGAACTGTGTTTTCCATTCCTTAGGGATGATGAACTATATATTATATATCAAAATTAGTAGTTTCGTAAAGCACCTCCATGCTTGCAGTGTGAATGTACTCAAATGACAGTCTAATAATTTAATTGGCCTAAAAACACAGAGGGCCTCTTTTTTTTTTTAACCTCTAAATGATTAAAATTGAGGTGTATTGAGGTGTGTTGGTATATAACTCCTAAAGGAATCAGGCACTTAGCTGCTACTCATTCCTACTGGGAATGAAGAGCTAAAATAACAACTACAAACATAAATCTGTTTCTTAACATCTGAGAACCAACAACTGACAGTCGAACTGACAAACTCAAGACTGTACATAGCTGCAATGGGGTGAAACAGCTCAAAAGGAGCGCTATTGTCTAGGTGGCAGTAAAAGTTTTTTCACTACCCGTATATCTGATGACATGATGCAAATGCCTTGCCTTTGAAATTCAATTTGTAATTGAACTTTGCATTATACTGTTCCCTGGCGGAATAATATTCAGCATAATTTGAAACGTATGGACTTGTTCTCAAGTTGCAGGTGTTTTAAATATAAAGACTCATTAGTGTAAAAAGAAAAACACCTCACTTGTTGAATACCCACATTATTCAGGTACAAAAAAAAAAGAGTGTTTTGTATGCTAAAGGGTTTCAGTTCCCACAGGACTGTGTGAATTTGAACTTTCCATGCTATGACATTTTCCCTGGAAAACTGAATTGTCCCATATGGGTTTCAGCCCAGCGGCACCTGATGAGCGTACAAAGCCAGACAAAGTAATTTAATGTCCTGTGACTTATTTAATCTGCTTTAATGTTAACATGATCATTTATTTTATGTTCCTTCCAAGCCCATTACAGTACATTTTCTCTTTTCCTTAATATAAGCCATTGTTAAGGCTTCAACAATGCTTTTGTTAACTGCTGCTTCAGGGGAGGTAAAAAGGCTGGGATTTTTCTCTGAGTATTTTTGGAGTATTTATCGATTCCCCATGTTGATCAGCATGGATTTGTATAGGAATGGAATTAGGCCAGCACTTCAGGTCACATTTTTGCAAATATTTAGGTACCGAAAAAGGCAAGCAAGCATGCAGTAAAATTTGCACACAGGTCAAAATGTATTAAGGTCCAGTTTCACAAACAGATGAAGAAACTGACAGCTGATGAAGTGTATGACAGTCTCAAAACTACACGCTCTACCAGGGAAGTGCCTAAGATAGGAAACAAGAATTGCTAAAAAGAATAGAATATTGATATGACCTATGGGCTGTTTCATGTGTTACTTTTTCCTTTACACAGTGGTCTATCTACACCCGAGGTCTGGGAAGTAATTTGGTCCTTTGTGTTGTAAACCCTTTGGAGACAATGTTTCTCACAGGTATGAGAGGATATCAAGTGAAATTATCAAGCTTCAGGTGGAAGTTACTGTCACAAGATATTGTGGATGTCAAAAGTTTGCATACACTCAAAAAGCAATTAGAGAAATTTATGGGAGAAAAATTCAAGGGCTATTAAGCACAAAGTGTGTCCAAGCTGGAGGCTTGGAGGCTGGAGTGATGGAGGCTGGAAGAGTATGTCAGGGAAATATCACTATATGTGCTACCAATTAATTTTAGGACTGTTTTTTTCTAAATGCCTGCTTTTGACTGCCTTGGAAGAGAATATTGGGGTAGATGGATTTTCGCATACTCCGCCATGGCCATTCATATATTCTTAACGTTCTTCTATTGAGAGCATAGCATCACAATAGACTGAGCTAAAGGATGACATAACAATTTGAACAATTTCAATACTCTATAGAAATGCTTAATTCCTAAATAGGTTTTCTGAAAATTACTTGTGGCTCACAGAAAGAAAAAGGCATATTTAAAACACTTGCTTTGTTTTGAAAGACCTCGATTTCCTCGTGTGTGACTCAGTTTCAGTTTAGGACAGAGGTAATTTGTGTGTGCTCTGCAGTCTGGTCTCAAAATTACTGCCTGGAAAGTGAAAAAATAGGCAAAGTGCTCAGGATGCCTGGGGAAAAGTTCAGACATCTGGACAGGAGCAGGAAAAGAGACTGTGAAGGATAAGCGACTCTGAGGTAGAGCAGAGAACTCGGAGTCACTGTGCTGCGTCCATAGTTCAGGAATCCGTGCTGGAAGTAGAATGGTACCCCCAGTCTTGACTACACCCTCTCTGGATCCAGACCCAGAGCCTTCCCTCCACTTTTCAAGCTCAAGTACATCATGGTGGATCATTCTACCTGTGGGTCTCCACTGGAGCAGGGTTTTAACTGCCACCGGCTGTGCCAAGAGCTGGCATGGCTGTGGTGTAACTCCAGGGGCACCAATGGATTGGTTTTTGCCCATGCTGAGTTTGGAATTGTGCTTGTTTCATATAAAGCTAGGCACATGTCATCCTTTCCTGACTGGGGCTCCACCTCTTACTTGCTATTTTCTTTTATAGTTGCTGGATTTATTTGTTAATTATTATTTAAATTGTGAGAATTGCTTGGAAATAGCTTGTTTTCCTTTTTATAGCTCATTAAAGTTAAGCTTCTGGAAGCAGTATACAGGAGCAATGATAAACAGACTTTAACTGCAGTTTCCTAAGATGGTTCCTTTAATAGGCTCATAAATACAGTTGCTGGTTGTTTATTCTTTCATTACTGGGATCTATATTTTAACAAAAAAACCTCTGGTGAATCTGCAAATACCTCTATTTCCCTTTGGTAATGGTTATAGAAAATTTGGGTGCAGATTAGTTCCAGGCCAGGGTTCCTCAAATTTGAGTTCATAATGCCACATGATGTCTTGAGATTGGAAGTGAAAGTGAAGATGACATAACACTTCTTCCTTGTATTACTGTGAGGAAATCAATCTGGAAGAAGGGAACAGAACAGATCTGGCAGAGGTTTATTAGGAACCATGAGACCCGTGTGAGGGGTGGTATCTGATCATCCATGGCATGCAGGATCTTCAATTGCTAGCCATCTTCCTCATTTCTATCTGGGATGTGATTTTAAAATAAGAGTAAAATTTTTAAAAATTAAAACATTTTAACTTTAAAACATTTAAAAGAAATTAAAAGAAATCAGAATCAATTTTCATCGATACATTTCTTCATATTGATATTCATGGGCATATTATCATAATATAACATTTCCTTGTAGGCTGCATGACACCTGCTGCATGTGATCAAATGCCATGTTAATGAGAGGTGTGGTCCATTTTACTTTGAAAGAGAGGCCAATTTGCCCATTTCTGTGTGAATGAGAGGGGAACTTATTTTGAGATAGGCATTACTACATTAAGTCTTGGGCCATCCTATATGGCAAGAGCTTATGAACTTCACCCGGTGTAGAGCTTAGTTCACAAATTGCTGTCCTTGAGCATGAAAAGCGAAGTTAAGAAAATCTGAAGAAAAGGTTAAGAAAAGTTTGTCTGAGAGCTTCTTAATTGAAACTTTTGGTGTGTGAGCACTTCCTATGATGGTTATCTATAGATGTGTCTGTGGTTCCCAGTAGCACAGGGTCTGCTGCCCTTCTGTGCCTGGAAATTCTCTAGCTATGAAAGTAAAAATACAGCACACTTTATGATAATCACTGATTATTTTTTTTTTCCTTTTTAGATTCCACTGTTTCTTTTTTTTTCCTTTGTGGCCTACAGTTTTCATTTCTGTGAAGAAGGTCTTTTGTTAGAACTTCCATAGCACATTAAAGCTTTGATATGTACTACTGCCTTGCTTCCCAAGAGACAGGTGTCTCATTTCTCTTCTCAGAATGAAGCTATAGACTCTCACCTTGCATCACTATCCATTACCTCCAAAATTCTCCACCTTTGAGGTGGTGGAGATGTCTTCCTACATCTCTCACAAATGGTGAGATGCCCTCCTGTGTTTCCTCATGTTGTCTAGATGTGATCACCTTCATAGTAAGTGCAATACATGAGTTGTTGTATTCCTAAATCACAGGAATGTGTTGGAATACAAAGTTCAGTTTCCTTAGGTATCCTTATTTTAGGGTTTAAATCCTCAGAACAGTGAAACTGGTGGAAGCTTTTTGTCTTTTTTATTTTTTTTTTCATTTTGCAAAATGATTCTCTTTCTACAATGGTTTTATAAATGCATTTTGAGAAGTCTATGTACTTACCTATTTATATCCACAGAATTTTGTGCATATCACTGGTAGCGCATACTCCTCAGCACACCACGAAGACTGCCTTAGAAACAGTTTCTCCCTGTAGGTTTTGTGGATTCTTTCTTTTTCATGTGCTGAAGTGAGTATGTCAGATGCTGCATATTCTGTAACACTGATGGAACATCATACAGTACAGAGACAAATGTTGTTGACCTCTGCATGGTTTTTACTGAAGGTTTCCAACTAAGGATTTAGAGCCTGGTCTACAGACATTGGAAATAAAAGAATGCTGTTCTTGGCTACATGATTCAGCAGCAGATCTGAGAAAGAGCTGCAAGCTAATGACTTTCTATCAGCATGTGCATCTTCACCTCTGTTTAAGTTCCCTGGTTCTCTCCTTTTAATTGCTTTATTGCCAGTTTTTAAAAGTCGGCTGACAAATTTAATTTAAGAAAGCTCATTCTTTCCACAGCAAAGGATGACACAGAATCAGATAATGATGAAAATAATATTTCTGGGATTAATAACAAGATTGCCTCAATCCAGACATAAGTTTTATTGCCTTTTTGCTGGCTTTTTCCTTGCATTTTATGAGCTCAAGGCCAGGAAGGAATGCGAGATATAGAAGAGAAAAACAATGGCAAGCAGCTGGGTTCTGTGTACAAAACACAATGCTGAAAACTCATGTCCTACTTTGTGAAAGCTCTGACAGCTGCTGGGACCAACTGCTTTGCTGTCAGAGGCACACAGGGTAAACAACAGCCAACAGTATTATTTGAAGCTATTGAAAGTATTTAAAATCCCAGATTATCTCTGAAAGGCATCAGCAACATATTTTGGGAGCCATCCTACCCACCTGGCTTATTTCTTCATTAAAGAGGAGAAAGACCTTTCATGTTCAGATGGCTTTTCTCACTTCTATTTTAGTCAGTTGTTTCCCCAGCAAATCACAAAACCAAACATTAAGCACTTTAGGAGAGCTCTGCCTGATGTAAATGCAACAATTTGGAGGGCAAGAGAGGTTTGTAATTAAGTTTGACCTGCTGAATTACCTAGAGAAGTCATTCACTTTTCTTCTGCTCTGCTCCCCTTATGTCAATTGGTGTTGTGAAGTCTTTGTGCAAAGGGATAGATTTTTACTGGGAGTTTCAAAAGTCTGAGAACCAAGAGGTCCTTAACTGTGACTGAGTCTTCTAGACACCATGCTAATGTAAATAATATTAAGTTCAAACCAGTAATTATTCCATTCCTATGGAATAGACTAAAGGTGGGGAAGAATCAAAGAGGGTCTTCACTGGCTTTACCTGTAGCTGGGGAATGCAGATTTATGCTGTAAGAAGAACACTTGGAAGAATTGCTGCTACCAGAACAAAGGAAGGACTGATGAAAAAACAAATTAACTCCTTAGCCTGGTTACGTCTGTGTCAGAGGTCTGGCAGTTTATTGTATGTAAGGACAGTGTTTGCACATTCCACAGAAAGGGCCACACACATTCTTTCTTTTCTGAAAATGATGGACCATGAAGTCCTCCCATGAGAGAAATTCCTTTGCTGACTGATCATATAGAGGCTTTGAACATTCAGGTATTGACATTCTCCTATTTTGGAGGAAGTCTAGGTGTCTCTAAGAGCATTCAAAGAGGGATTTTTATCACCTGTGAAAAAAATTACAGAACAAACATAATTTTCAAAACACTTTTTTGTCATGGCTGTAGGATGTAATAAGCCATCAAATGATCCTTTGTGGCTGTAAGGATAATATTTTTCAAGCTACAGGTGGTAGCCTGGACCGACACCCACTGAATTCATAGTAAATGCTTCTCTGCCTGTTCCAAGGAGCTGCCACGCCACACTTCTGCCTCCGTGCAGCTTTTGGCAATCTGTTGATTAACTCATACAATGCCACAGTTACCATGGAAGGAAAGACTTCCTTCAATAAAATCTAGCTGGTGTATTCAACACCATTGTAGTGATGTTGCATTTTCCAGCAACAAGAATGTCAGCAAGGATCAAGAAAGTCAGCAAGGATCAGATGGGTAAACTCTGTAAAATAACAAAATTCTTACACACTTATTGAATAAAATGAGGCTAACAGATGTCATCATTACCAGTGATCAAGAAACTTGAACCAGCATTCATGCATCTGTGTGAGACTGGCTACACCCACATTGCACCCCGTAAATTAAGTTTAACTGCAGAGACACTGTTGTTTGCCTGAACAAAGCCCGGGGGAAGGCATCCAGTATTTGCTGGCAAATACTAGAGGATAGAGAAACCATCTTCTCACAATCAGCCTTCTTATTAAAAAATTCTGTGCAATCATTAATGCCTGATTTAATTTTTCATCTAAAATATCTGATTTAATCATCCAGAGGGATCAGAGAGCTCTTCAGTCACTGATACCTAGATCAGTCTCTTCAAATATTGCTGAGGCATCACTTCCTAGGTTACAAAGCTTTCCTGTGTCCCTTTTCTGTTATCATTATGATTTTATGTTATATGTTGCAACTGGAGGACAGAACTACCAATGTGTTTTCTCTTAAATTATCATGGTAGCATCAGCTCTCTCCTACTGAATTTTTAGTTTGTTTTTACACACAAAGAAATATGTTTCACTTTTTGCCCTCAGACTTCTATGAGTTTGTGGGGACCTGCTTGTGCATCTCACCCCAACAACCCTCTCCAAGTCACTGTTTTCCAAGTTCAGAGATATATTCATTTGTTGGTATGGTGCACACAATATAAATACAACAAAATCTTTCAAGAAACACCTGCAGTTGATAACATTTTTTCACTGATATCTCTCTTGTATGCCAGCCAGCCTGTCTTTAAATCATTTAATATGTGCACCCATGATGTTGTGAGGAGTTTATTTTTTCATCTGACTATCACATGGTGCCAAGTCAAACAAACACCTCAATAAATCTATTATCAACCTCACATACAGATTAAGACAAATAAGAAAATAACTTTGTTTCGTGAGCTGTTCTTATAAAACTGTATTGACTGGTTTTAATTACATTTCTACCTTTAATTTTTGTTGATTGAATCCCATATCAACATTAGGATTTTTCTGCTGGAGAGCGAAATCATATTAACTGGGCTGTAGTTACTAAGATGAAATCTTTTTCCTCTTTGAATATCATTGAGAAGTAAGACTTACTCTCTACTAATGCACCTTAAGATATATTTCTAGCAACCACGTGAATTCTGGAGATGTTGGAAATTTCTTTAAGGACTCCTGGCTGTAAGCTGCTTCAGATTTAAGTTACTTGAAAACTTCAAATATTTAGCCAGTTCATTTCCTGGGCTACCTGGAGGCTGCCATGTTTTTTGCCCAACATGACATCCAGTTCCCTTGCAGCATGAGCAACTTTTCTCACCTCTACCTGGCAGGCTGCTCTCAGGTGACCTTTCTCTTTGGCCATCTGCCTAGAAGTACTGGTGGGAAGCCAACCAGTGGCTGTGCCAAACAGCTGTCTTGCAGGTGGGTTCAATGCAGGCATCTTGGATGGGGATAGTTTCCTAAGGAACTAGCTATCTGGAAAGGAACTGTTCTATTTTGTGGGAGGGCAAGATTACAACACAAAATTAAATGCCAATCAGCCCTAATTTCTCACCAAATACAAATTCTTTTTATCTGGTCAGGTAATGGTATATTTCTTTCATATGCTGAACAAAAAAAAAAAAAAAAAACCTCACCAAAAACCCAAACCAACCTAACAAACAGAAAACAGCTAAAAAGAAACTTTTCTTTCACATGTAAAGCATAAAATGTAAAACTCAATAAGCAGAAAAATGTAAACAAGAAGCAAGTGTCTGTGATTGCGACTCCTCAGCATAAGCTGTAAGATGTCAGATATAGAGGGCCAGAACCCTGTCATTTGACTTGGAGCATTGTTTCACACATTTCTTGAAATTTTATCTATTTTACAGGCAGTCTGTCAGGAAAAAAAAAAAAAAGGAGTTGATATTCAAGCATTTCTCTTTTGTCTCTTAAATTCACTAACAAGAAATGAAAAGAAATACTGGATTTCTGTAGGTAGTAATATTTGGATACAACTGAAAGAACAAACATGACAAACAAACCAGCTGAAATTCTTAGTTTTACCTTTATCAACTGACTGGAATTTACTTTTGAGAAACTAAAATAAATCCTGAATAGTTTCATTTTAATTATATATATTGCTTAAAGTCTTCTGAAACTTGTTAAAAATGAAAATTTGTGCTTTTTATCTGAATACTTATTCATGTCTTTTGTAAAAGAAGGAAACATCATTAAATAGAGAATAGGAAATGCCAAGAGATGATATGATGCATGGAAAGCACAACAATAACCTCTGTACGGGTAAACTGGGTGATATGATTGCAAAGCATGTAGAACACACATCCAGAAGAATCTATGAGGAGTGTCCTGGCAGAGAACAGAGCCCTGGGGGTTACCTGAGGAAAGCAGTTGTGTTTTATTTTGTTCTGTTGGACTGGGGAAAAAAAAACCTCCCCAGGCTCCAGAGAGTCAGCTCAACATTTTTTGTTTACTGGCTGAACATTGAGATGAAAGATTTCCCTGCTGTGCAGTCATCTCTTATTGCAAGACCAGTCCAGAAGACAAGAATAAAACAAAGGGCAAAACAAATGGCCCAGATGAAAGCTGGTTGGGGAAGACAAATACTGAAAAAGTAATAACAATAATGATGCCAAAACAGGAATGGGGAATGGAAGAGCAGCTGAGCATAAATGAGGGAACAAAGAAAAAAGGATAATGGAAAAGAGACAAAGACTGGAAGAAAGACAAACACTGGGATGTGTTGAAAATTCTGCCCAAGTGATGCTTAAACTCATGCCATTGTTTTGAAGAACAGCTGTGTGATACTCTTGGGCCAGATGCTGACAAACTTGTTAATGCTCTACCTACCAGTGAGGGTTGATCTACAGAGATAAAAGGAACAAATTCAACCTCAGTGTACGGTTACTGTCATTTCTGTCCTCTAGGAAAAGGTCATACTTTTACATTTTTCTCATCCCTGTCATAGTTCTTAGATCTACAGCCAACTTTCTGCATGGCACTGCGTGAATGACATGAGCTGTGTCTGTACCTTGAGGAGAAAAACATGCTTGAAAGTTATCTTAAACATGCTAAGCACTGTGGCTTGTTTTTCTCCTTTTTTCCTTGGTGTTTCAACCATTTTTTCTTACTGTGGCTGTAGACCATAAAGAGGGGATTCATCTTGGGAATAAGGAGTACACAGCTCAGATTTCCTGGGAATCCAGAGTACCATCCCTGTAACACTGGGGATCCCGGGCTCTTCTGTTTCTTCCCCAGCAAAGAATTCCAGAGATCAGCTTACACGCATTCTTGAATATGCATTTCCATCTAAAGAGTGGAGATGGATGAGAATGAACTTTGATCCAAGTCCAGCTGAGAGTATGGCTATAGCTTAGGTTAGTGATTAAAATCCACAGGTTCGTAGTCTCTTGATGCCTGCCTTACTGGGTTTGTCTTTTGCGTAGCTGTTAGGAAGAAAATCTCTTATGGGACAGAAGACAGTTCCTCTAAAATGAAATCTGAAATACAATGAGATGTGCAGGAGCAACTGCCCTGCCTCTCTCTCAGAGAGCAATAAAAGAAAATACAACTTTCATTGTCAGTCTGGCAATTAATGACATCCTCCAGTAAATACCTAAACTGCTGCAGTATCTGTCTCAGGTTTGCTTCTTGCCCATTTATTTGATAAACTGGTGCTTCCATCATCCTTCTACTTTTGTAGGTTGTAAGCTTCAGGGAATTAGCTCACATTAACTCCTGCTGATCCCATGCTGAATGCAGCCAATTTCTGTGTGGCCATTTCTGTCACTGTGAAGCTTCTAAGCAATTACATGTATTTTATTTGTTTGTCAGCCATACAGACCAGACACATCGGTATGTGTCCAGTATGCAGCATGGATCTTTGGTTGGCTAACAGAGACATGAGTAGTGTGCACTACTTCACAGATATAGTCTCTCCATTACCCTGATTTTGCTAGTTGATAAAGATCTAGCATTATTTGTTTGGCTAACAGAGACATGAGTAGTGTGCACTACTTCACAGATATAGTCTCTCCATTACCCTGATTTTGCTAGTTGATAAAGATCTAGCATTATTTGTTTGGCTGTTTTCTTTTTCATTGCTGCTCTTCATGGTATAATTTAATGTGCTGATAACTGCTGAAACATCCCATTTCATGACTTCAGATTTTTGTGTAAAGCCTTTGACATTGCTTCCCACAATGTCTTCCTGGAGAAACTGGCTGCTCATGGCTTGGACAAGCATATACTTTGCTGGGTAAAAAACTGATAGTCAGGATCAAATAGTTGTCATGAATGGATTTAAATCCAGATTGTGGATGGTCACAAGTGATGTTACACAGGACTCAGTATTGCAGCCAGTTCTGTTTTATATCTTTATCAATGATCTGGGCAAGGGGATTGAGTGCACTCTCAATAAGTTTGCAGATGACACCAAGTATGGGAGTGTTGATCTACCTGAAAATAGAAAGGTTTTGCAGAGTGATATGAACAGGCTGGATCGATGGCCGAGGCCAATGATATGAGGTTCAACAAGGCCAAGTGCCAGGTCCTGAACTTGGCTCACGACAACCCCATACAGCACTACAGATTTGGGGAAGAGTGGCTGGACAGCTGCCTGGCAGAAAAGGACCTGGGGATATTAGTCTACAGCCAGCTGAATATGAGCTAGCAGTATGCCCAGGTGGGCAAGAAGGCCAACAGGATCCTGTCTTATATCAGAAATAGTGTGGCCAGCAGGACTAGAAAAGTGATTGTTCCCCCATACTTGGCACTGGTGATGCCCCACCTTGAACACGGTGTCTGGTTTTGGGCCGTTCACTACAAGAAAGATATTGAGAATCTGGAGCGTGTCCAGAGCAGGGCAACAAAGCTGAGACTTTTATGAGGAGAGACTGAGAGAACTAGGGTTGCTTAGTCTGGAGAAAAGGAGGCTGAGGGTAGACCTTCTTGCTCTCCCCAACTACCTGAAAGGAGGTTTTAGCAAGTTGGTGGTAGGTCACTTTTTTTTGCAAATAATGAGTGGTAGAACAAGAGGAAATGGCCTCAAAGTTGTGTCAGGGGAGGTTTGAATTTGATATTGGGAAAAATATCTTCACCAAAAGGATTGTCAAACATTGAAACAGGCTACCCAGGGAAGTGGTTGAGTCACCATCCCTGGAGGTATTCAAAAGACATGTAGATGTGGCACCTGGGGACATGGTTTAGTGGTGGACTCGATAGCGTTAGGTTTACAGCTGGACTTGATGATCTTAAAGCCCTTTTCCAACCTAAATGATTCTATGATATGTGTCTTTGCATGTGAATGATACAATTCTTAGCATTATTTACACTGAATTTTTTCGCTTTTAATGTTTAGTTTATTCATTTTAATATTTATGGTAAGGTAAGGCTGAGTGGCAGGGAAGTGGAAGCCCTAGCAATAAAAATGATCTTGTTTTGGGGGAATTCATTTATGTATCAGTGAGGAAAACCATGCCTTGAGCATATTCTCAACATTCATATACCAATTTTCAATTTTGTACCTCATATTCACTCTTGATGTGGTGAGACACTGGAGCAGGTTGTCCAGGGAAGTTGTGGAAGTGTTCAAGGCCAGGTTGGATGGGGCTTTGAGCAATCTGGTTGAGTGGGAGGTGTCCCTGCCCATGGCAGGATTTTAGAACTAAATGATCATTAAGTTCCCTTCCAACCCAAACCTTTCTATGATTCTATAATTCTATATCTGTAGTGAGGAAGAGGACAAACAGTAGGTCTAAATATCATGTTAATTTGAATGCTAAAAGGGTGTGCCTTAGCACATAATTAGTATGGTGTATCCAATTTAAATCTAACTGAAGCCTCTCCAATTTCTGTTGTCTGACAGTGAAGCAGCTTCTGCAGTGATTCAAGAACGGATGATCATGCGGTCAGATAGTCACAGAATAACTGGAGTTCGAAGTCAACTCCATTGCTCAAAGCAAAGCCAGTTAAGACCACTTTGTTCAGGGCCCTTTCAAGCTATGATTTGAACATGTACAGGGATGTACACTTATCCGCTCTTTGGACCCTTGTAATAAATTTGACTATGCTCATGATGATTTTTTTTTCCCTTAGGAGATAGTCAGATTTTTTGGTGTTGCATCTTGTGTTCATTGCCTTTTGTACTGCTGTGCTCCACTGAGAAACAAGAGAAGCTCTGTGTTACACACTTTCATTGGGTAGCTGTAGCACTCTGCAATAAGATGACAATAAGATCCCCCGTGAACTTTGTCTTCTCCAGACTGAAGAAACTCCTTGCATTTCACATGCTCAAACTTCCTGACCATCTTCATGGCCCTGTGCTGGACTTGCTGGACTAGTGTGGCCAGGTTGATTGGCTTTAGTGGTCCTGGGAACCTTCAATTAATTGGCAAAGACATGGGCAATGATTGACTGGGGTTATATGGGACTATTATTGCTAAAATACCCAAGGTCACTGTGGGTTTTAGAAAAACATGCAGGCTGTGACAAAATGATTCCGCAGAAATAAATAAGACTTGACTCGTCAGAGGGATTAACTATGTTATACTCGGAATTAAAGAAGTTCTCTCTCTGCTGCCTGGAGCATGACCTGGGAAGGAGAACATGGGCGGCTGATCCCATGTTTCGTGAAAAGTGGGAATGAATTTGGAGTCATCAAAACATGCTGGTTTGAATTATTGCTTGAAGGCACAATTGTAAGGACACAATTGTTGTATCCTAATGACCTTCAGTGATTTTTTTAAGGCATTGCTTTTTACTTAATAATTCTGGCACGTGGTTCTTTTCTGACTTTTGATCTGAGTAGGGCAACTCACATGGGATGGTAAATGCAAAATGAAAGTTCCAGAATCTCTCTTCAAAGGAAGTCTATCGACCTGGTTTAGTAACCATGTACTCCCAATATATACTTCATATCTTCTGGTTTTGTTTGTTTTTATGTAAGCAGCTGTTTTCTTCCTGCTGTGGCTTAGTTGAGAAAAAACTTAACAAATGTGATTTCAAACTGAACAGAAATTAAGTTCCAGCTGAAAACTCCCCAAAGAAATACAAAGCATTAAGGCAAACACACATCTGCTTTTGAATAAAACCAAATCCTCCAAGCAATGTGCAAAGACTTGTCTAAGTAATTAGCATACTATCAATGAAGTCAGGTAACAAACCAAATTTTTAAGGAAAATAAATAAACAAAGTGGCTTTTGAAAACACGGATTTAATCGCTCCTTTTAAAATGTTCAAATTTACGAGACTTTAACCTTAAAATGAAAACAACCAATGAAAGCGAAGACTTATTTCAGCCTGAGTGAATTTTAAACCCTGTATTACTTTCATCTTGTAAAATCTCCCAGGTGAAAGGCAACAGAGTTTGAAGTTTTGCCCATTGGATAGTTGCTGCTTAAGAAGAAGGGAACCTTTTGCTACCCAGTGGTAGCAGTAGGTGGTTGCTATTACTAAGGAATGTATTACAGTGGCACTATAATACAGTATACTGTAAATACTGTATTACCATTAAAGACAATCCTCACCTTAGAAAGCTGATAATCAAAATAACCAAAGTAGTTGAAGTCTCAAAGAAATATCATGGCCTCTACAGCTTGTAAAACAGAGACTAGGATATATGGTTAGTAAATATACAGATCAAGGTAGGAATGAATTAAAGAGTGTGAACTTCTCGTTTTGGTGCTGCTAGAAGTTCAATGTTACTGCAAGGACCACCATCTTAATAGCCAACATGACAGTCATTTTCTTGGTTTGTTTTGTCCATCCCTACCTCCTGCTGTGCTGCAGATAGTAAGGTTGCTCTTTCAGTGGATAAGGGAACAAGTATAGCAGTCTTATTTTTCTAAGTCTTGTGAGTTTTTAACATGTAGATGCAAAAAATGCAAGTTTTCGTAGCGTCTAGTTTCCCACTGTATGGTCAACACTGAGCTCAGTCTTAATGTTGAGTTTCTCAATATCATTTTAAGGGTTCCCAGTGAATAGTGGATATTGATAAAACAAATTGAATGATATTAAGAATTGAACAGTTGTTCTATTTGTGCACAAAGTCAATGGTAGTTGTCAGCAGGGTGAGATTGGGGAAACAAGCGGTCACAGCTTCTCAGGTCATACTTGGAGGTGATAAGGCAAAGTCCACCGACATAGCTTGTTTTGTCTAAGTTGCATTTATTGCAATGTCAAAGTGAGGTGCCAAACGGGCTTCTGGGGTACTAATACCAAGTTTATCCTACTAATGATTAGTTTGTGGAGTTCTGCTGTATTTGCTACATCACAAATAATAGTGAAGAGATGTCTATATTGGAGTAAAAAGGGAATGTTTTGTTGTATGCTCTCTGTTCTGTTCTCACTTTTATGACTGTAAGCCAGGAAGAATTTAAATAACACTAAGTAAGTATAAATAAACTGGGTAGCATGATCTCTACACTTTTCATCCTGCCTGTAATCTGTTACTTAGCTCAGCACATTCACATTAAGAAGGAAAAGTCTTGAGATATCTGATGGTGAGGTGGGGTATAGTATTTTCTGCTTGACATATGACTGATCTATCCTACATGACAAAAAGCTAAAAAGAAACACATGTATTGAAATAGGGAAAAGAACCCAGAAACCCAATTATTAGAATTAATTCTTCCTGTAGTTCCCTTCATAGTGCAGATTTATTAGAGCTATAGAAGACCATTTCCACTACATCAAAATTTAGGGGGCAAGAGCTGCCCTCCAAGTCCACCTGCAAACTGCTTGAATTAAATAAGGTTAATCCATTTATAGAAAACATAATTTTAATGGACTCCGTGATATGAAGCAAGTGAGCTTAGAACTTGAGCTTTGCTGTTACCTAGAAGAAATAAATTCAGCAAATCTCAAATCCCATTTCCATATATATTGCTGGCCTTATCACTGTTTTGTCTAAAATGTTAAAGTAATCTTAATTATCTGAACCACAATCAAAAATAAAAGTCAGCACTGTGCTCCATCTTATTAAAATTCAGGGTTGGGATAATGTTACTTTGGAAAAACCTCATGTGTATGCCATATATTAAACTTACAAGATTCAAATAAATTATCTTCCCAGTCAAATTATTTTCTCATGTGCAAAACAGGAGCATTGCAAAATTTTCCTTATAATGAGTACATTTGGAATTGATTTCTGGAAAGCAATAATTAATGTAAATTAATATATATAGCTTTTTCTAAAATATTATCTAGGAATTGATGCACATGATTTACATATGCAAAAATCATTCTTAGGTTCCATCAATTGATTTGGAACACTTCCTTCAACTGTACATATACATTAGTTCCTCTGTGTTGAAAACAGCTATTGCAGTAAAACGTGAACTTGCAAGGTTAATTAGTGTACCAAATCCAGCTGCTCCTATCATTCCATGTGATGAGGTGTCAAATGTTTTAAACATGTTTTAATGTTTTTTGCCTGTCCCATTTTTTCAGGTGCAGAAAGTAGATATATTACTAGTGATATACCTGCTCTCAATTTACACATTGCTTTTATCTCTATATCAATGGTATATATTCGCTTTTATGCATTTGCATAGCAAGCAAGGTCCCATGCCCTAGATTGTATATATGCAAAAGATGAGAGGTGGTCCTTTTGTTTCAGTTTTTCAAGCATAAATAGACAAAGGGTGAGATAAAGGAAATATCTGTATTTTCTCTCTGTAGACAGTGACCTCTGCCTGCAGCAGAGACTGAAATCAAGCCCATATCATGAATCCAGTCCCTCATGCCAGGACTACGCTTCCATCCTCTCTCTATGCACGAGTCTCATTTCCATATTTCATCACATTAATGATTGTTTCCCACAGTTGCATGCTGATTATCCTGCCAGTTAAACAGAAAAACCAGGTTTATATCATCTGCAAAGAAATTAAAACGCCTACACTCTTGACAATAGATTGTTGTATTTACATTACTGTTCTGATATCCAGCTGCACCTGGATCAAATAAAACCCTATTTAAATTGAATGACAATATTATCTTAAGACCTATGAGACTATTACTAGGGACTTTAAATGAGTCAATCCAGTTTCTTCTACAATTCTGTAAGAGCAAACTGCTTTCCAAAGGCTTCCTGTCATTTTTTCACGCATTTAGAAGGGCAAAATTGCAGGAAGAATGAGTTACAGATGAACATTAATTAGGGTGAAGCAGCAGGGCTATGTAAATTATGAAGGAGGTGCTTTTTGCTGAGTTACAGATTGATTCCTTTTGTAATCAAATTCCATTTTCAGTATAGCTTCTTTTTAAAATGAGATAGGCAGAGAGGAGATAAGCATCTGGTGAAATACAGTCCTCACTAGTTCAGATACTTAGGTGGTTGTCTAGAATGACATGACTCAGATTAAAAAAAGAAAAAATACAGAAAAAAATAGGTCAGAGGTTCTCAATACCAATTAATTTAGCATTCAAAAAAGAATAGAGATGGTTAAACTTCATGGCAAATTGAAACAGTTCAGGAATGTGAGTAAAATACCTCCTTAGATAACAGGAATAATAGTATTTTGCATTTTTCTTTGGACCTCTTAATGCCATAGTTCCAAATGAGACCTTATAGACATTAGATTTGTAAAACTCTCAAGCTCTCATGGAACTGTCAGGTTATTTCAATTAATACCTGTTTAAGAATGTCAATTTCCCCCATTTTATATTTTTCAGCCATTAAAAACCATCATTGTACATCATTCTGCAATTATTCTCATCCATTACCAAGGGCCATGTGTGAACCTGTCATATATGCTATTACTCCTCACCGCTGAAATACAGCCACCTCCAAGGCACTTTGATCTTTGTTGATGCTTATTAATGGAGGGACCATGTTCCTGACATAGTTCTAGAAATTTAGACCAGAATATTTTCAGGATGCTCTTTTGTCCCAGAAGTATATTTGCAAGTGGGATTTTCCAGCTGCCTCTCATATATGCACGGGAACATAATACTAATACCTCAGCAGGAGCATAGGAGTGTCTCTGAAATGACACATCAAATCCCTTCGCTGAATACAAGGACCCATTCTCCAATGCAAGTGTGCTTTCCTTGTCATTTGATTAAAGAGAAGGATACTCTCCAGAGAAAAAAAGAGTTCTGTTTAGACTAACTCTTCTCCTGCCTGACTCAGAGTTAGTTACCCACTGTGAGCCTGAGTTCAAGAGAAGGGTCATTGATTCACATTTCTCCATGAGAAGAAGTAGTCATTGCTTGGGTTACATTCATCTTACCGGTAGCACCCTTTGATCAATGGCTCTGGTTGAAGGATAGCAGGAAGATCTCATTTCTTTCCTGAACTTAGGTGCTCTAGGGCATGCTACATTTTACTTTTATTGTAGGTGGCCTAAATAGGATCTTGGGCTTAACTGTGACACCTGAATTGAGATGAATATTGACAATATACTCTAGCAGAAGCTTACAGGGGTGGAGGATCTTATGGCAATGGACACAACAACTCAGATTTCCTCTCTAAGATTAAGTAGATCTATTTTTTTCTACCTCTTTTACTATTTACCAATCAGAATGGCATATGTGTGGCAGCTCCATGCACTTAGGGAATCTTTCCAGATATTTTGGAGAAAGCTTCATTAACATCTGCTGCTCCTCACCATCCTTCCTTCTTCTGCCAGATGTTTCCAGCAGTGAACAGTGTCAAACTGTCAAGGCAGAATCAATTTGTCCTCCCATCAGCCAAACTTTACTGGGTACATATATAACTATGCAAAACTGAGCATTGAGATGTAGCTCCCATTAACAAGACCTCACCAATAAGTATCACAGAATTGCAACCTTGTTTAGGTTGGAAGTGACCTCTTGAGGTCATCATCTAGTCCAATATGCCTGCTCAAGCAGGGTCAGTTAGAGCAGGTTGTCCAGGGTGTCTCCTGGTTAGGTGGCAAGAGTTGAAGGAACCTGGAGATGATGTACTTCAGAGGTTCATGTAGATTCAACTACTTAGAGCTCAAAGTATTCACAACTAATTTGCTTTTGCCTTGTTTAAATCTTTTCCTCTGTATTTACTTGACTGAAATAGTGTTTTCACTTTAGCAGTTGGATGGAGAATGAGGTTGTCACTGGATTACACTGGAACTGCAGATTTTGCCAAGGAGAGGCAGAAGTAAGAGATTCCAGTATGACCTTGATGTCACTTATTTTTCCTCTGAGGTGTAAGAGAGCAGGAGGCAATATGACTCATCTGAAATGTGATTGAGTTTCAGCAGCCTGTGGGCATGGATGGCTTGTAATGGGAAATGGATGGAAACAGTCATTACAAAGAGGAGAGAAGATGGAAAGAAAAGAGAAAAGGCAAGAGGGTTACCTCTGTTTAAGCCAGTCATTTTTTGGTCTTCATTCCCTACTTCCTGAATCAATCCTGAGTCAGTCCCTGACAGGTTATACATCCTATTTCCACAATGATAGTTCCTCCATTGCTCTTTAGTCTGGAAATTAATATTTTAACCCATCACTTCAGGAACATTTGCCAGCACTGAATTTGCAATTAAACCAGAAAAGGAAGAAATGGCTGTGAAAACAGGATAGGGGTACAGTGGTCTGTTTGCAGACCTGTTCTTTATGGTTGGTGGACTGCCTTCTTTTTTGCTTAGTTAAACAACTCCCAAATAAATGAAAAAGACCTTTGGGTAACCTTGCCTGGGCCAGATTCACTGCTGAGGTAAATTGGGGTAAATTAATTGGCTTTATTGCCTTTTTTCCCCTATACTTGTACATAAGTAGAAAAGAACAAATTTTCAAATGTGTGCCTCCACAAAAAGATGAGCTTATACAATTTGCATACATTGGATAGTTTTTGTTCTCTCTTTTAACTGCTCCATGATCATAGTAATAGGGTAGAGCCGCAACTATGCTAGTAAATTAAATAATTCCAGGGTATGCCTCTGTGCCCTGGAACTCAGTCATCTCCACTGTTGTGAGAATTGTCACTGGCATGGTTTTGGCTGGAGGCATCTAGAGTTCTGTCAAATGCCTCCCTAGCCAAAGCTCTCAAGTGATGATTCCCAGCACGCAGTTTGAATGCAGACATCTTGCACTGGCGGCTGAAAGTGTTTAAAAGGATGGATAAAAGCTGTGCTGTGCCATTTGACTTCAATGTCAAGGAACAATTCTGTAACATTTTTGTTCAGTAGTACAGATACAGCCTGTGAGTACTACCAGCTAAAGGACAGCTACCATTAACTTACATGGTAAAGAACTAGACTTTTGGTGCTGAAAATCATGATGTCAAATGAATTACCTATGAGACATTATTAGAATGACATAGGATTAATATTTACCTATCTAATCAGGTAGAAATGTGCACCCAGATACACACTTTGCTATCTTCTTAATGTATAAAAAGTACTGTACATTATCTATATGGGGTGTACCCGGGCACTAGACTTAATACAGGATGGGCAGACGCTTATAGACTTATAGATAATGACTAGATTGTAAAATACATCTAATACTTCTTGCACTTGCAAGGTCTTACATGCAGTAGCATGTGACCTACAGTAATGGCCTGGATGTGTGCAATGAACGGGTCTAGGATTTCTGAAATCCCACCAGCCTGGTACAAATGTAGCTTTCACCAGATGGATTTTCTAGACTGTAAAATCAGGATCTGAAGAATATACTAATGCTATCCTTGAAATTACACATCAGACTCACTTGCTTGATCCTACATTTCTACATAAAAATCTCAAAAAAAAAGTGCCCAGGTGAAATGATAGTGACTTACCAGTAACAGCACTGAGTATTTGCTGTCTGAAAGGGTGAACAGGCACTTTCCTGTAGGTTAACGAGGACCCAATTACATGCAGATTTGCCAATATGGACTAGAATTAGTTCAAAAAAACCTTTGGGATTGACACTCATCTTTAATGCAGTCTAAAAAAGTAATGTTATTAGCTTGGTAATTTATTCAGACTGAGGGAAATAGAAGACACTGAACTTCATCTCACAGATTTTAATGTCGTATCCTATTTCAGAACAGCATCAGACTTCAGAAGTGCAAGTGACACAGGGATGTCTAGAATACAATATAAACCAGCTAAGTGTTTTTCCACCAATGAAGACTCTCATCATCCATTAAAAAAATTCATCAGTGTTTAAGGACTCCCTCTCTGCCCTTTGCCTCCCAAGACAGAGAGGCCAAATTAATTTACAAAAATGCTGAAGTCCTAAAAATTAATGATATCATTACTATTCAATTGCCATACACTGTTGGACAGAGAATCATGTAATGAACAAAGTTCTTTCATCCCATCCTGAACCAGCCTAGTGCTTTAAATACCTGAGTAGTTCTTATCACTTCAATGCAAGTAAACTTGGCCTATATTCAAAAGGATCACTTAAATCTGTGTGAGTAATTGATATTGAGATCAACTGTTTGTAAGGTAAAATCAGTCACGTTCTTAACTGCTTACCTGGACCTTAAGATTAAAACATGTGCTTAAATGCTTTGATGAGGTAGAATTGTCTTGTCCCTGAGGACACCAATAGTCGTTACTCTCCCTGCCTACCTCCCCTGGACACCCTGCCCATGGCCAAGGTCTGCCCAAGACCCTGTCTCAGCCAAGCCCCAGACCATCAGTCCCTGCCCCAGTGATGCTGCACAATGCTAGCCTGTAGCTCCACCATAGCCCTGCCTTGCCTGGCCCGAAGTTGTGGGCTGATGTCCCAACCTGTCCTCATCCCAACCCCACCTCTATGGCCTGCTGAGAATGGGAGGGATGGAAATTTTCAGTAGAACTGCTTTCATAGTGGATCTAAAAATTGCCAGCTTTATAATCCATTTATATGGGAGTTGCATACCTCTTCTCAATTTTTAATATTATGTATTTGAAGTAGTTTTTTTTAAAAGGCTAGACCAAGTGATTTACACCTCTTGGTAATTAGATCTAGCAATAAGAATAATGTTTCACATTATGCTGGAATGTTCTTTTAAACTTTGTCAAATTTTAAAAAACTTAATAGATATGGTGATTGGTATCTTAATTCAATTGTTACTTGACTTGTGGGCTACTTTTTGATTTGCTCAAATAAATGGCAAAGTTGTCTGAGACATAACTGTGTTCTGTTAGGGATTTTTCTGAATGCATTTTTAATTTCTAAGTGTTTCAGTTCCTGCCCTGTCTATTCAGACACTTTTTTCTTTTTCTAGTAGCATTAGTGCCAATAATGCTAACCGGGTAATGCTGCTGAATAAATCATACATTCAATATGCATATTGTAATTTTCAGAGCTCTTCCTGTACTTTCAGTCTCATAAGTCCTCATTTTAAAAGGGAAATGAGTATTGTTATCCATATTTTCCAGATAGAAAACCAAGCACAAAAGTGAAATGCTACGTTTTCTCATTCCATTTCTAGCTGTCTCCAGGCAGATATTTGTGAATCTTGACAGTGTCTGGCATTTCTCTGCTGCTCTCTTGTACACTGAAAACATGACTGAGCTGCTGAAGACTACCACCATCAAGCTTTGGTATTTCGCTTATCTCTATTCTAGTAAATTAGACGTGGGTGGGACTATTCTATATCTGTGAGAACAATCGGCATAATATGATTGATGTCTATGTGACTAAATCTCTTCACCCTCAAATGGGGAAGATTGAATGCAACCTGTCTATGGGATTAAGACTGGCTTCTGGTTTATGCTGTCACTGGTGGCAGAGAAATGTCATGGATAATGCTAGTTGTCCTTTGCCAAGAGCTATGCCATGGTCTGCTCTAACAAAGTAGAAACATAGAATCATAGAACGGTTAGAGTTGGAAGGCACTTTAAAGATCATCGAGTTCCAACCCCCTTGCCATGGGCAGGAATACCTCCCACTAGACCAGGTTGCTCAAAGCCCTGTCCAGCCTGGCCTTGAACACTTCCAGGGATGGGCCTTCCACAGCTTCTCTGGGCAACCTGTTCTAGTGTCTCACCACCTCCACAGTACAGATTTTCTTCTTAATATCTAATCTAAATCTCTCTTCTTCCAATTTTAAACCATTTCCCTTTGTTCTATTGCTACTCTCCCTGACAAAGAGTCCCTCTCCAGCTCTCCTGTAGGCTCCCTTCAGACACTGCTATAAGGTCTCCCCTGAGTCTTCTCTTCTCCGGGCTGAACAACCCCAACTCTCTCAGCCTGTCCTCATAGGAGAGGTGACAGATAGATACATAGATAATAGATAGATAATTGTGTTTCATTGTCTTTATGTTTTCACAATTATTTAGTAGTACAGTCTCAGCTTTTGTATTTGTACGTCCAAAGTTCTCAAGCCATCTGCTAGGGCACCATGTTGTTCTTCAGGAATGATGTGAACCATATGTATGAAACATTTTTCCAGATAGCAGTGGTCAACTTGCATAACTTCATCTTGGTGTTGGCATTCTTTTTAGTTTTGACTCTAGTCAAGAAATTGGTGATCATCAGCTCAGAAAGTCTCTAATAAAGATCCTATAGATAAGTGACGCAAAGGTTTGATATTGACAGGCTCACCATTTTTGGCATAGACACCAGGCAAGATATTGACCATCTTCTCCATGTTTGGGTGGCCACTCTTCAGAAAGTCTTGGTAAAAACAGTTTTCTGTGTGCTCTGATTCCTGCACAGTAAAAACTGTGATAAAATCTGTGCCCTGCCATTTTCCATGTGATGGAACTAGCACACATGGCTCTGAAAAACTGTCTTCTCTTACATTCTGTGAACAGGGAATTGACTGAAGGGACTGTAGCTACCCATGGCTCCCCAGATTTTGCTTGACTAATTATGGTGGCATTATGTTATAAATAGGAGGACCAGACAGTGGACTTTTAGAAAAGTATTTTTTGTTGGGGATTGGGACTACTGGAGCACAGCCTGAAAATGTGGCTTTTAGGATAAGGTGCTATCAGATGTAGGATATGTCAGTCTATAAGTAGTAGGACTGCACATAGGAACCCCCTGGAGCAAGGACTTAGTAATCCTCCAGATTTGCACTTGGTGTTTCTTGTTGGATGAAGAGGATATCCCTCAGATGATAATCTGGGAATTTAGCTTCAAAGGCACAGCCATGAATGCCCATCAAGGCACTGGAAGTAGAATGGAGTCTGTAATGATCCCAGGCCATGTCTGTAGGAAGAATCTTACCTTTCTGTTTTTGACAAAGGGAGAAAAGAAATGGAGGCTGTTTTCTGCACTTTAAAGTAGAAAGTATTATTTATATATGATTTTGTTCAGTTGATCAGATAACTTTTTTTGCTTTTATTTACTTCTACCCAACTTGGCTGTTTGTGAACGTAAATACTTTTATCACAGAGATCTGGGCTGATATCTCACTGTAATGCATACAAAGATAACAAGACCCCTTGTGTTGTAAGGAATAAATCACTGCAGGTTTGGTTTGCCAACCTGAAGATCTCACTGTATTTCTGTGTGCTATGATGATTCACCACAACCAAAGGCGTCTGACCAAAAGGGTGCTTTTGAAGTATTTTATTCAACAGTGTACTAGACCTCACTGGGATACATTTAACTTTCTTCATAGCAGCTTGTATAGTCCTGTGCTTTATATTTGTGACCAAAACAATACTGATAGCATGCTAATATTCTAGCTGTTGCTGAACAGTATTTGCACAGCATCAAGGCCTTCTCTGTTTCTCACTCTGACCCTCCAGTGAATACAGTGCGTGTTGTGCAATATGTTTTGAGTGGACACAACCAGGCAGATAACCTAAACTAAGCAAAGAGGTAGTCCATACCATACAATGTCATGCTCAGCAACGAAAAGGAAAAAGAGGGAGTTCTAGGAAGATTACTTTTTTTTTTTTTTTTTTCTTTGGAACTGCCTGGACATCTGTCTGCCTCTGAAAGGTGGTAAATGATTGGCTTTGCGTTGCTTGCTTTGTGGTTTGTTTGTTTTTTTTTCTTTCTCTCTTCTTCCACTTATTAAACTTTTTTGTTTAATCTCAAACCACAGGTATTCCTGCTTTTACTCTTCCTTTCCTCTTCCCCCAGCCCACTGGGCATGAGGCAGAATAGGGAGCACGTGGCTGTGTAGTGCTTAGCTGCCTACCAGGGTGAAGATACAACAAGCAATTAAACAATACATTTGAGAAAACGAAATTGCAGAAAACAAAATTGTAATACAGCATGAACAGTTGCTCTCATCTAATATTGTGCTTTGCTGTGAGCTCACAAGATAAAGCTTCTTTGTGATGTACAGGAATTAACTTGTGTCCTTCTCTGGGGATGAGGAGGTCTGTCTTCATTGGAGACAGTGAGCAAACTGGTTTAGGAAGTGGAGCCATTTAATGATGGTAGGGTGTAATTTCTCAGCAGGACTAATTAGTGCAGGCAAAGTGCAGTTTCAGTGCAGTGCTTCAAGCATCCCGATCCCGATCCCGTGTTGTTACTTGTATAAACATCAGTCTCCTTGCATCTTTCCTGGCCTTCAGGCAGCTCAGTTTCTTAATATCTTCACTCTCCCTGTATGATCAGAGCCCAATTTCCATAATGCTCTCTCATTTCTTTGTGTCAAGGTCTGTTTATGACCCCTCCTTTCCACCTCTGATATTTCTTTTTCTCCCATTAGTTTCCAGGCAGGTAACTCAGGAAACATCCCAGTAACGGTGGTGTTGTTAATTAGAAGGTGCTCAGTCTTTACAGTGTGTAAGTACTGTAAGCAATGTGCTCATATGGCATAGTTTGTTGTGGAGTGAGGAAAGGGAATCATTCTGCTCTCTCCTCGAGATTCTGACACAATATCAGAGCAGTCCATTGCTGAAATCCCTCTTTTACAGAAGCCTGTCTTACAGAAACCCTCCTGTATGTATCAGAAGAAACTGAAACCTTGATGCTAACTTAGAAACAAGGGCAGGGCCCATTTCCCACTCCTTGTTACCAGAACAGCACAAGTAGGAACAGAACATATCCTTGCTCTTGTACCCAGAACTAAGCTGCAAATATTTTGCATCATGGCATTAACTTAATCTAAACTTGGGCATCTAAATGTCAGACTACTAATCTAACTAATCTACCTTTAGATGCCCCGAAGTTAGGTGAGATGAATCTCAGTTTAAAGGAGATTTACTGTTCAATTTCAGTTCTCTGTTGCAGCATGAACACCAAGATACATTCTAGCTGTAGATTAATTTTGTCTCCAGGTATATACAGCAGTATTGAAGTCTCGGTCATTCTCATGTAGAGCCAATGCTAGTGATGTACAGATTTTAGAGAGAATCAGTCAAGGCTGATATGCCTCCAGTCCTTGAATCATTGAATTTGTCTTTGTATGACTCAACTGCCAATTTGTAAATTCCTTATTTAGACACTTCAGTAAAAGCAGCCCAAGGTATTGATCCCATCTGTAAATGTCATTTAAAATGCATTGTTTTTGTGATAAAATAACAGATTTGTTAATTAAAATTATTAAGTAATATCCTTCCTGGAAGCTGGTGCTTAAAGTATTTGGGAGACACTGATCTCACGTGCCATAGCTGTTCTAAACACACTCGCACATGCACTTTTGCTTCTTTCTTTTATTATTTTCATTTAGAGAAAAACAAATCACCCGGTAACAGAAGCTGAACATTTGATTCCTTTGATTATTACAGCAGGCTCAGCCATGTAGTCAAACACCGTAAGGCCATTCATTAATTTTCCAGGTTGCTCCCACTGAGCTTTAAAGATTTTTATTTTTAATCAGTCCCTGTGCTGTGATACTGTGCCCCCTCAAGCAAAGATTTTATGCAGTGCTGAAAACCTTTTTACCCTATAACAGGAATCTGCAAGAATGCTCACCAAAGAATGGTCATTTCAGACAAACAGCATATAGGTCCACTAGAGGGTGGTGCAAGGGAGCCAAAATGTGAAAGTCTTTGTTTGGTATCAACTTCTTAATCCTGCAAGGTGACTAGGACTAGTCTTCATGGTCTATAAATGCTTGTAGAATGCAAGCCATACAATCTTCCAGCACACATGTAAAATAATCAGATTTATTGCATATGGGGATTACTGTTGCCCCGAGTGAAAGGTCTAAAAGACTGCTCAGATCTAGGTATTTATGTGACCTATTATGATCTCTGCAACATTTCCTTCTTAATTAGTTTGTGGTCTCCTGACTGCTTTGGGTCAATGAATTAAAGAGAAAAATAAGGTACTTTCAAGCGGTTACAATAGGTAAGCAACTGAACATGAACTCCTAGAATGAACTTGTAGACAAAAGTCGTCTTTGGATGAATAACTGTATCAGACAAGTGATTTTGGTCTTGGATATAACTTTGCACTATGTGAAACTCAATGTCCACAGTCAAAAATAGTGATAAAAACTGAAAAACTTATTCAAGGACTGAAGAAAAAAGACTTAGTGAAAGAGGTTAACCAGCTCTGTGTGTCAAAATGACAGAAAGGTATCATTATAGTATTTAGGTACTGGGTAACACTTGACGTTTTATTCTAGCAAAGATGGCTTAACGAGAACGTAGATTGGAATTTGAAGCCTGGTAGACTTAAATGAGAAACTAGGAGGAAATAAGATTTAAACAGACTAGGAGGAAGAATTGGTATCCTCCTCATAGCTTTGGATTAAGTCTGGATACATTGCTGAAAGTTGATACACCAGATACAAATTGCTGTGCTCTGTGGAGGGCAAATCTGTAACATACAGGAGGTCAGACTAGTTATTCTCATGATTGCTCGTGTATTAACCTCTACGAACTGCTGAACTCATATAGCTGTACTATTATTTTTCACAGATATAGGGTTACTTTACAGACAGGGCTAGGTTAAGAAGTACCAATATTTTTGTGTGAATAATTGTAAATGTTCAGTACTTAAATGTTTTAGTACTGTGGTCTAGATTGTTATTCAGGGTGAGGTTCCCACTGGCTATCTTTGTCACTTTGAAAGTTCTGAGGCTCGTGTTGGGGTTATGTAAAAATTTGATGGTTAAGGCTTTCCTATTGTTACCCAAAAAATATCTAGCAACAGCAAGGATACAATGCAGTCTGTCCTGGACAGGTTTTAGCTGATTGTTGCTGATAACAGTGTCTTTCCTCTTTCTGTAGTCCCACCTCTTACGATTTTATGTTGTCCTCACACACATTTGTTACTTGATGACAATCCACTCTCTGCTCTGAAAAGGCAAGGAAATTGTATAAAACCATCATATGTGAAAATGTTATTAAGGACTCCTTCATGTGCTAGGAGTCAAATTACTGGACACATCCTCAAAATATTTTTAAACTACCTGACATAAACCACTTTAAGTTCCCTGTCTATTTGAACCATTGCTGTCTCTTTAGGGACAGTAATTGTTTCAGTAGTGACAATTATGCTTTATAGTATAAATTCATACTAGAAGTTCTTTGGTCTAGGGAATGCTTTGTATCATGTGTGTGTGTATATATATTTATATCTATACCTATGTGTGTGTATATATATATATATATACCTATCTGCAAATCCCTTTTCATGGACATAGAATTTATACCCAAAGCATAGAATACATCTCACCCCTTTGAGGCGCCTCAGTTGTTTGTTAGAAGAATCTAAATACTAAATGCCTATTAGAGAAAGATGGACTGAATAAATCTCACTTGGTTAATTTTAATGTACTTACTTGGTTAATCATAATGCAGGTGCTTCTTCCTTTGTGGAGAGGGAAACAATCAGGTCTTCTGCACTGGACTTTGTATCATTTCTAATTAGTTATTCAACTCAGTTACTGATATGCATAACATTAGAGGAACAATAGGCACATGGAAGAACCTGAAAAAAATAATGGCATTTTAAATTCCAGAATACTGAGTATGACAAAGCTGTGAACGAAAGAAAGCTGCAAGAAGAAGATGACTGTGAGCTGAGAATTGCAATATGTCTGTAAGCCAAGAAATTATATTGGTATTTAGGGCTGATGCAGCACAGATGATATGAACAAAAAATTCAAGGTGATAAATAAAGTCAGATTATTCTTGGACAGAGTCACATATATTATATAGCAGTGAGACAAAATAGATCAAGAAATGCTGATTAAAAAGAAAAAAGCTTGCAAGGTTAGAGGAATTTTAATCACGGGGAATTTTAATTATGCTGATATTGATCAGTATCACAACTCTGAATACCCTTCCCTCACACAAACTCAGAATGCTGTGCTCTTGAGGGAATGTTGCTAAACAGGCTGCAGAGTTTGTGGCTGGTTGCCTTTTTGGCCATTCAAGGCACCACAAGAAATGAGCGACCTATACAATTCACATTGAGAATGGAGGAAAGCAAGGATTCTTTTCTTCTGGTGTTTATAATAATTTTAATGCAGTTAAGCATCCTTTATATTATAGAAAAAGAGTGGCATTGCTTAGTTGCCCAATGTTACTGATTGAATCTCATGGGAACGTGACAAGATCCTAAATTATCACAGGCCATAATAGATCAAGAGCAGGGACTGTTTCTATTGTA
Organism: Nycticryphes semicollaris; assembly: GCA_013400055.1. NCBI lineage: Eukaryota > Metazoa > Chordata > Aves > Charadriiformes > Rostratulidae > Nycticryphes > Nycticryphes semicollaris. The sequence continues at coordinate 165,563 of VXBJ01003951.1, forward strand.
TATGGAACTAATTTATTATGAAATACCATTTATTAAATAGACCATTGAATGCAGAAATAAGAATAAATTAAACAGGTTGCAGTGTGACAGTGTCTTATTTGTTGCTATCAGTAAGATAGTTTGGGGCTAAATAAAAACAAACATGAGAAGGTCTTACATCAATGTAGGAAACCAAAACAAAACAGAAAAGTCAAACATTTCAATAGACCTGTCCCCACCTCAAAAACATATTTTGAGGAATTGAGAGAATCTAAGCAATACAAAACTAGTTAATAAACTTTTTACTAATGTTCAAAGATTATCAAGACGCTGAGAAGCAAGAAGGCATCTGGAGATAATTCAGACACAGTAGATGTGCTGAAGACCATTGATGTCATTATCTTGACAGAATTCAGTGGCTGTTTACTGTAATTGGGGTTAAGGTACATCTAACTGAAGAAATTCTCAGCATTTGCTTTTCCTTTTTGAAATCTCAGCACATGCCTAGATACTTGTAAATCTCAGCACATGGTCTAGATACTTGTAAATCATTCTGTGGTTTATTGCCACAACATCAGCTTCAAGTTAAACAGTATACCTTCAGCTGTTTCCCTTGCTTTTCATTGCTTTTCGGCAGAAAGGGAAGACCTATGAATTTAATTATTTCCTTTTTTTTTTTTTTTTTTTCTGTTAAAAACTTCATGTGAACAATTTCTCTGACTCCAAGCTGATGGTCTCTGGATGTTCTGTTGTGATTGTATTCAGGCTAAAAGGGTCAAGACCTTTAAAAGATTACCAAAATAATTTACAGAAGGGACACTTTTTTCCCTCCTACTAGATCGATATTTCTCCAGAAAAAGAAGTCTGCATGTAGGAAAGGAGCACTACTATCTCAGGAAATAAAACCCACCTCATTTACTTATTTCATTATGATTACAGAGATTCATTCCTGTGTCTCCATCTGGATCTTAGCTAAACTTCACTGTTAACCAAAGCTTTCTAATAAAAAACCTAACGCAAACAAGTTACACAAAATATAATATTGGCAGAAAGCTATCAATGAAGACATGCATACCTAAAGACTCACTTCTGCAGAAAAAAAACCCATAGTTACAGTACACCTAACTCCAGTGAGCAATGCTGATATATAGATTTTAGGGAGACTCCAGTGAATTGCTGATCAGGGACAAAGAACAGATGGAAGTCAGAGTTAACATGAAATGTAAAAATTGTACTCATTAAGTCAAACAACCTGATGAGACTGCCTTCCTGCTTCATCTATATTTCAGCAGGTCATACGCTGGTTCTGTACCACTGGAAGGCAGACTCCATCAAGAAATGTTGTACAGCAAAGAAACATCAGGAAGATGTGAGCCTGAGTAAATGTAGGATTAGACCAGCTGCAGAATTTGACATAATTTCTCTCTTATTAACATGTGGAACTTCTTCACTGCATCTTCCAGATCAACCTGAAGTAAAGGTTTTAGAATATTATTGATATTCATTAACATAAGCCCTTTACTCAAAGCTTTCATAATGTGATCTTTCTATATACCTCATGGACATGAGTGTACACTTGCTGTACGCTCAGTATTTTCTACTAATTTTGTCATATGTTTTTCAGTCACAGATTTCTGTGGGATCAATTTCAGTTGTATATATATTCCTGCCTTTCTGATGACTGTATTGTAAAGAAGCTCACAGACAAACCTGAAGATTTAATTTCGATTCGAATTTTACAATTATATCAAATGCAGAATTTCACATATATTAAACAAGTCAATTTTAGATATGAAGAAAATTGGAAGAGTGAATGGCTTTTTAATAGTCTTGTTTACATTCAGAATGGATTTTACTCCTGAGTGACAACATATGAAGTTATACAATTGAATTAAATGTAAAATGTCGCAAGGCTTGTCATATTTCATAATCCAAATACTATAGATGACATCTAGTGATTTCTACTTCTAGCTGTGCTCCTTAGACAGGTTGAATTCCTTGCAACTTAGGCTGTAACTTGATCAGATAGATCTGAGTCTCTTGAATAGCACTGAGGAGTCTCCAAACTGGACACATCTAAGTAGTCCTGTGAGTACCTGTAACAAATGTCAATTACTGTACTGAAAAGCTATGCATCTTTTAGCCCTGAAAATTCAGTCATCTGCATTGTGCAAGGGAGATGTTTTGAGTAGAGAAAGAAACACAAAGCCGATGCCACACTGGTTTATCAAACCTTGCAAAGGAAAAGGTGCTCATTAAGTCAGATGATCACATTTGCCATTTCAGATGAAAGGGAATTAAGAAGAGAGGACACCTCATCATTCAGTGAAAATAGAAGTGTCATCTGCGTATAAATGCATAAGGCTTTCCACAGCCATCAGTCAGGTTTATAATAAGGAGAAAAGTACAGCAGGAGATATAACACTGACCCTGGTAATACAGATAATCAAATGGGCTTGGAGAAAAAATTATCTCAGAGTAAAGGTCTGCAGGATGAATATATTTGTGGGGATGGGAGATACCAGACTGGGACAAAAAAGGAGCATCAGGTTAGGATACCACATGGAGAGGCAGTGAGAATGAAAGCTTAAGTATTCTCTTTCATTTACCTCTTTTTGTTATATGGTAGAGGTGTAATTTTCCTTTAGAGAGGTAATTCTGAAAACAGCAACGCAGGTTTCTGAGTGGGAAAAGTCAGCAAAAGATTTTGCTGCTGATGTTTCACCATGAACATTAATGGACCTGCACTCTGAGTTGGGCCAGCTGAAGGGAGCATGCTGTAGTGGTGGCTGTGCCTCACAGGGCCACTCTTTGCAGAAGGGTCAAGAAGTTCCACAAAGAAACTGAGCCGTTTAGGGAATTGTGAGATCAATGACTGTTTTGGAGAGAGGATCAAGGATTCATTTTACTTTTCACTCACCAGCAGAAAACCCTGAAAATTCTTTTCATCATTTCCAATCTGATTTAACTGAATTTCTGAGGAAAGCTGGACTGGGACTATGCAGAACTTGAATACATTTCCCAAGACTCACTTGTATGAACTTGGACAAGCTATTTACTCCCTGAGCACTGATTTCTTTGTTGCCAAGGGGAGATATATGTCCTTCACTTTACAGGAGTTCTTTATTTAACTAGTGAGCTTCTTGGTACATAAACAGTCTCTGAGGTGTTGTTTATAGCTTTGATATAGTTGGGTCATCTACATATAGATGGCGGTGAGACAAGAGCAGTCCTAGAAATAGGTTAAGCTAAAAGACTTATAAGTCAGGCTGATGACAAAGACTCTTCCTTTCCCTCAAGAACAGCAGAAATATGGATTCATGTAGCATGTTAATCATACTTAAAACTCCTCACTGCATTTAATGCAATGGACATTTTTTTCATTGGTAAAAAATGCTTTAACAAAGTAAGGAAGCTTTTGGGTTAGGGAAAAACTCTGCACTGCCTGTGTACTAGCTGAGATTTAGATTAATGAAGGTAGGTGGTCAAGGTATCCCAGAAATAGAGAGAAGAAAGATTTAAAAACTGAGTTTGATTTGGATTTTTGAGAAATGATGGAGCATTGGGAGAAGATTATGACAAAAGTTTTGAATAATTTTGAATCATTTGTTGCAGACAGATCACATTTTCAAACCTTTCTGTTCTACGATATAAATTGTTGTCTTTCGTGGCTTAAGAGTTTTTAATGTCATCTTAATCCTAGAGCTGGAGTTTTAAAAGAAAGTATCGAATATCACTGAGAAGAGAGAGAGAGAAAGAATCATCATGGCAACAGATCTTACACTCAAGCTTGCCAGCTGAGAGGATCGCTGGCAGTTGCTTACAGGTTCTTAGATTGCACAGGATTTATATTCTTTGCCTTTCCTTGACCCATCTCCACAGATGGGATACAGAAATAGAACTGGTGATTTAAGTATAATTTTATGCAGATCTTTTCCTGCTTTTCAAGAGTTTTCTTCTTCTCCCATGGGAGGACTAGTTCTTTTTTCCAACCATATATAAGAAGGGACAAACTCAAAATAACTCTGCATCCAAGAGCATGCCTATCACTGCTTTGCAGTTACATTTGCATTACATTTCTGGCAATAATCATGAAAGACTGGCATTGGTTCTGACTCATTATTCATTCCTCGAAGGACTTGGCATATAAGCAAGAGGAAAAAAACTCCCATTCAGTTTCACATTGTTTCTTCCGACAGGCAGATGCACCGTGAGCGATTTTGCTGGAGGAATCACCTGGGAAGTGGAAAAGGAAGATGAAGCCTGGAAGTACCAGAAAAGGGCACATTTCTGTAGCAATTTAACCTGTGTGAAGAAAAATGACTGTCATCAAAAGGGCTACAAATGACAATGTTTATCCAGCTTGTTCAAATAGAAGGCAGACAGCTAGTAACTGCACTGGACAGTAATTGCCACGGTCATGGAGCCAGTTCTGGTGAGTGACAAAATAGCACTGTGATGGAGAAGAGGAGGATAAAGGAAATGATTATACAGATTAGATCAAAAGCAAGTGACACATGTAACAGGGAGTGAATGTGTGTATTATAGCCAAAGTCTCAGAGACATCTGTGATTTTTTCCTTCTTGCTCTTCTCTACTCTTACACCTCTTGCTTCCCATTCTGGGGGCCTCTTTTGAGCAAACATTTAGCAAAGAAATGAGATACCTCCCAGACTTATTAAACATTGCAATAATGATTCTTCATTTTCAAAATCCAGTGACACATTGCCTTCCACGACAAGAACTTGCTTTTCCCCTCTGATACTCCCTACAGGCTCTATAAGCATCTGTGGGCTGTGTCTTCATAGCCATTTTTTAAGTATATTCCATCAACCTTCACTGACAATGTTATTGACAAATGCCTTTGTGACATCATGACTAGCTAATTTAGTAGCTGCAAATGTATCAATTAATTTTAAAATACAGAAAATAAACCACCTTCCTTTTCAAATGATACTAAGACAGACAAACACAGGCAGGGTCATTTATCAGCCATTTCTCCTTAATTTGAAACATCTTCAGTGATAAATACTTGCTTGATTAAATGGGACAGTCATTCATATCAACTATGGGAGATAACACTATGAACACTCAGTTAACATTTAAAGCTTTAGGAAGCAGCTCTGTGAAAGGAATCTTTAAAGGAGTTTCTGTCACAAACATCTCTGTAAAGTGGGGTTGCCTGGCCTTTTTCTTACCAGATGTCAACATCCTCCTTTAACCCAAGACCGACTGGTTCAAGAGGAAGAGACGAGCCCTTCAGCAGTGAGCAGAGAAGCCTGTGGACCCCTCTTATCAGCTACACAGGGCAGTGTTCCAGCAGAGGACCGTATGCCTCTGAGATTGTTTCTTCTGTGGAGCAAGATGAAAGAGTTATGGGTGGCAAAGGCTCTAAAGGGCAAGGAAATGAAGGAATGAGAGGCCAATAACCATGTGGGACATTACATGCTCATACACACAGAACTATATTAAAGGAGCTCAATGTCACTTATTTCAATGTCAGGATTAGGTTTACAACTACAACCTCAATTAAGTGCTGCATGTGTATGTTTTTAAACTAATTTTAGCATCACAGAATCCTACATCATTTCTCACCTGGACCTTTGTCTCACTTCCTGAAAAATCAGACTCAGGTAGTCACCTGGCATATAAAAACTCAGCCCTAGCAGTCAAAGTTCAGAAAGGTCAAAATTCCCTGGAAGCAAGACCTTATTATGGGAAGTATGAGGTAACTGCAGTAAAAGAAAGACCCACCTACAGCTATTAAAAACACATGGAACGTTGTCTCCCTCCAGAACATTGCCACTGATGTTTTTCAATTACACTGATGTGAGTTTTAATCAGATTGAAATATGTCTGCATAATTAGCTATAGGGACATTTGACTGATGTAGCAACATCAGCAGAGAAGTAAAAAAACAGCCATAATATCTATAATGCTATGATAATGAACAATTAGAAACAGCAATATGTTATCTGCATTCTAATTGCTCCTTGTAGTGCTCACAGAAGTTTGATCGGGGATGTGGTTTTTGCTTAGATTCTTGCACAAAGCCTATTTAAAGCAACAAAAAAAATTTATGTTGGCTTTTGTGGGCTTCAGGTGAAATACTCCTTGGACAAGGAGACGGAAGAGCATGGAAACCAAGGTTAGAATTGCAACGTCTTCAGAATAAGATCAAATCAGAGACCCCTTTCCAATGTCTGTGATTTAAATTTGTTCCACTTTCTAGCTGACCCATACATTTCTGAGGCATGGCATGAATGGAATGTCCTGCATGTGCTGCGCTGGTATTTCTGTGTCAGCACTGTCTTCATCGGTTTGGCACGGACATTTTGTAAAAGGAATTCAGTTCTTCACCCCAGATGTTATGAGGGCAAGGGTTTGTAGGATGGTCACTTAGTGGCAGTTTTGGTTCAACCTGAAAAAAAGGGTTATGTGCCCTCTAAGCTGCTGTTGAAGAGAGAAAGGAGCTCATATACTAATCTCTCTAATCTGTTATTGGCAAGGGTTATGGTAACCTTACAGCAGAGACAACTCCTATGGATATGCCAGATGGTGAGATAAGAGGCAACAAATTGCTCACTGGAGAAGATGGCCCTATTGTGTGGTTTATTGCCAGGCCCAGTCCCAGCATAGGCCCTGTGAAACATAATTTCTAAAGGTAGTATATGAAGTTGCAGTTTTAACTCCTGTTGGGATAGCAGGTGTGCAGGCAGTCTGGGAACAAACGGACTATGCAAATTTCTGCAAAGAGAGCTGTCTGAATTCCCTGGAAGGAAAAAGACTCACTTTCTATGAGCAGATTCGGGAGATGAGGCAGATCTAGAGAACTTTCATCAAGAACCTCTCTCAAGAGGTGTCTCAGGCTACTTCAGTTAAATACGTTGCAAACTATTTTGTTTACAGTTATTCATTCATACCTATTCATTCACACTATCTAGATTCTGGGTTTATATATATACATTTTGCATATTTTTTTTTCTCATCACAGGTGACTGATTTTTATCAAAAGTCAATAGCACTGTGAATTAAATGCCAGAATGAGGTATTGATTTTCTTTTTCCTGTAGGACATGTTGAACATTTTTCTCTGTTGACATGTTAAAGTTAATGTTGCAATTAAGCTTTCTTGAGTTGGGATCATCAGTGTTTTAAAAATACCTCCTTATCTTTGTTGTAAGGGTTCAGAGTATTCAGACTTCTCTGCTTTTATATTTTAGCTATGCTGAGGTCAATTCATTAGCTGACAGAAATCCATCCAGATAAAATATTGGCATCTAGTTGTATACTGCAGGCTTGTTCAACCAACTCACTCCATTATCCCAATTTGTAAAGCTGGCCAGCTAAGTGTGTCATCTGTATTACAGTGACACATCCTATAATCAGTAGAAAGTAAAACAAATCTCCCATAACGCAGCAGTTCAGTCATCCTGCTACAAGAAACAAAATGAATGTAGGTACCATTACGTGTCTTACTTGACGGTGGTGGATAATTGTTTATTCGTAGTTTAATTTCTCTGTTACATGTGTTAGGATGTGTTAAGCAGTAAGAATAGCTGTACTGAATTGATTACTTCTTTTAATTGAATTTTGGGTTTTGAGGACCTGTATGATGTTTTTAATTTTGTGAAGTGTGTGGGAGGAGGGAAGTATCAATAATTGTTGGAACAATAAATTAGCTAAACGCCTTCAACCTCAATGGAATGCACGTGGGGGAGAAAACAAAGTAGACTCAAAATAATACCTCCAGAGAAGAATGTCCATTGCAGTCAGGGATAACAGAGGCCATTAACACTTACTTTGCCAAGGTCATGTCTATATTGCATAATTAACAATAGGATCCATTGTAAGGTCTGAACATTTAGGCTTGCTTTGTCCTCAGCAAACATTCCCACAAGAAACCTTCTCCTACTTTTCAGTATTTGCATTGTATCTGCCTTTTGCAGAGTGTTCATGTGCATCTGTGCGTATGAACATAGATGCATGTCCAACAGTTTGTTGTGATGAATGACATTAGGATCCCTTCTTCCTCCGGAATCCCAACATTTCTCACTTTTAAAGAGGAATTGTGAGAAGGAACTAGAGATCTATTTGTATTCATGATTTTTCTTACCTCCTCATTCCGAAGTGGACAGTTTAAAAGCTGAGATTACAGCAGTCTTCAGGTCTGGGTTGATCAAACTTGTGACTCCAGCAAGTAGTCAAGGTTTTACTGTAGAGGTAGTAGAGGAGAATGGATTATACGTGGAGTCAAGATTATAGATTAATAATGCAGTTGTGGAGGTTTCCATGAATAACTACATATCCATGAACTACCTTTGTCTTGAGATCACCCCTTGGAAAAAAAAAATAAAAAAATTTAGGCCTTCTGTGGCAAGTGAAGCTCTGAGCTGAAGGAAGTCTTAATGGGATTTTTCCATGGTCAATATGAATACAAAGGACTTTGTTGCTAATGATACTTTTCAAATGCCTTAGTATCTCTATAATGCACACGCCAGATGGAGTCCCAGTTTTAGTATTATTCAGGAGAGACATTTGTGTTTTATATTTTCCCCTTCTCTCACTATGAAGTGCTGCAAAGTGCTTCTGGCAAATGATGTTGGAATAACACTACATCTAAATCTTAATGACATGATCCCATTCAGTACTGGGAAGAATGGGTATTTACTTACTATTCTTCAAAATATATTCAAAATAACTGTCAGTGGCCTAATGACTCATGTCTTTGAATTTGTTCCTGACTGCCTTGTGAAAGTGTTTTAGTTCATGGAGAGTTGAGGATGAAGTTTTGAGGTCCTCCTAGCTCCTTTCCTGGATAATGGGAACTGGCCTAGCTCTATTACAGATGTGATGACAGGTTAGCTTTATTAGAAAATATTAGAAGGAAATAACACATAAAGAGAATTAGAAACACTTGGTCGCCATTAAGTATCAGTCATGATATTTCACAGACCCAGTAACTGTTAATGTATTGCTAACTGCCATGTAATTTTAAATATCTGGTGAATAATTAATTCTATTGAAATTTCAATTGAAATTCCTGAATTACTGGTTACTTGAAAAAGAGATTATCTATTAAAGCTGAACAGAATGTAATAGAATCATACACTGTCATTGGTGACTCTTAATGGATGTGTGTGGACTCTCAAAAATCTTATTAATAAATCCTTTATATATTTTATTAATGATATTAAAATAGTCATGATATTTTATTAATAATATTATTAATAGTACTACTCCAGGCTTTCAAAATTAGGAGATATATTAAAAAAGAAATGACTATTAATTGTGGGCAAAATATAATGACAATCTTTATTGGTGGATTTACAAGGTGCATGCATATGATCTCAAATAACTCATTAGTAATTAGTATGCTTCCAGATAATTTTAATAAAGGACTTGTGTATACTTAATAGTGATATGTTTCATTAATTTGAATTCTGAACTTATTCTGGTTTTGGTTATGTTTACTAAATATTTTTCCTCCCACTGTGAACAAGAGTGGTTGCAAATGTGTTCTTGTTTATCCATTTGGTGAATAATTGCTGTTGCTGTATGTACTCATGTTTGTATATGAATTTGGGCATTGATGAACATGGAATATCTTACACTTATTATCCTCTGCTAAAAATTATAACCAAATGGTGTGGAGCAGAAAAAAGCCAGAAAAAACCCTGTGTGATTTCAATGACCAGCTGTACAACACAAGATTCCTGGTGTTACTGGAGTTTGACTGGTGGCCATTTCTTGTGCTGGAGAACTGTCAATTTTATCCAGAGTAAATGAAGTGTGAAGCCAGTGATCTGTTTGTGAAGAGCAGTTTGAACTAATAAAATAAGAAATAAAAATATATTAAGAAATCATTGGCCAGAAAAAAAAAAGGTCTAATTAATCAGATTAACTTACTGATTTTATCAACTCTATTTAGCAGGATCTATTACAAAGGAGTGATAAAGTGTTTTTCACCCATCCAGACAACCAGTGTATTGTTTATGCCAATTGGAGACTTTGGAGCATTTGCTAGTGTTTAGATAATTTAAAATTCTCTAAGTCTTCTAATTCCCTTGTCTTCATTTTAGAGTTTCATCCAGCATTTGCCATATTTTTTTTAATTTTTGTTTTGTTTTGTTTTGCAGAAGGACAGTTTCATTACTTCTTTTGGTCTTCTTTCTATTTCCAGGAAATGATACAGCTGTAACATTCATTTTATGATTCCATCAGCACTTGTACATCAGACTTCTGATGCGTCCATTTTTCCCTTATTGAGATCAAAATAATTTCAGAAGCATCCCTGTTTGGTTGTTGGGCCAATATAAATGTAGTCAGCCTTTCTGAAACACCTTGATTACAGCCTGGCCAAGAATGCAAGGGAGAAGGGTTTCCACTGGGTTGGAAGATGATGACTACAAACGTGCCTAAATATTTATAAATAGTCCCTTATGAAGAAGTGCTAGACCAGGCAAAACAGTTACCTGAGAGAATTTTCAAGACTTCTCTCAAAGTTATTTCACTCTTGAAAAATTTTATAGTTCAGGACTACAAACTATGAACTATCCTTTTGTGAGCAGAGGAGCCTAGATGAGCACTGACAACTTTGTTTGGCGGAGTCATGGTAAGGCCTTATTCATGATCAGACAATGCTAGTTGACTGCTAGTTGCAGTCTAATCCACTGCAAAATAGCAAGTAATTCAAAAGAGCCTTACTGTGTGGTGACTCTTTTCCAACACAGGTGTCCAGAATCAGGGCATTTAGGAGCTCTTGCCTTAGGGTGGCACTGGCTAAAGCAATTTCTTCAGCTTTTTGTTGGTCTTGTTGCTCAGCTCATCACTCTGTAAAATTCCATGTAAGCAGCTTTAGAATGAATGGAACAAGCAGTTTCTACATCCAGGCTTTCAGGGTGCTCTGGCTTCCTAACTCCATGGATGCAATTCCATGGAGTACTTGCTTTCAGTCCTGGCTTAAAGAACACACTTATCCTCAGCTGTACACTCAGATCCTCAATTAAGTTTCAGTTTACTACTGAAATAATTAGATCTTAGGTATGTTTCCAAGTCCGCAACAACTGACACAGAGCTTGAGGAGTTAGCCTTTTGCAGATAACATAAGAAACAGTTGATGTGAAAAGCATGGAAAAAACTACCAGCAAAAAAGTTTGACTTTTGATGTTCTAAGGACTACCAGCATGGTCTGGCTACTTGTGCTGTTCCAGAAATTTGTAACAGCTAGAGAAAACAGTTAGTTATATTTTTAAAATGGATTTCCAACTGCTTCTTTTTACTGGGATGGTGCAGACAAACTACAGTTGATCTCTAGATCGGTGGATGGCACTAAGAATCTGTAAACAGCTGTGGCAGATAGTTTTATGTAAGAGTGTTTCCCAGGCAGTGGTCATTGAAGAAAGTTTTAATTTGGACCTATTAATTTGAACCACAGTCTGGTGGACTGTGAGGACCCTGGTAATGTCAATAGTTCAGAATCTATAGGCAAAGAATAGGTTGTGGGTTTTTTTGGTTTAATATTAACCTTGTGTTACTTGATCAAGGATTTTCTGCTCCCTTCCTTAGGCACAAAAGCTATTTTAAATGGAATAGACATGTCTAAATGCCTTTTAAGATTATACTCAGGCTTTACTTCTTCTTTGTCCAGTTCCCTACATATAAAGTGGGGACAAAAACAGACCCTTTCTGTTAAAGTATCCTAGAGTGTTTGATAATTTTGGAAAACACCACTTCTCTGTGGGATTTGTAAGACACTTACAAAAATAAGGGCTTGTAGCTTTGTGGTGGGTTGACCTTGGCTGGAAACTAGGTGTCCACCAAGCCACTCTATCACTCCCCTCCTCCTCAGGCTGTGTGTTGGGGGAGAGAATAAGACAGAAAAAACCTCGTGAATCAAGATGAAGGCAGTTTAATAAAGAAAAAAGTAAAGGCTGTATGTGGAAGCAAAGGAAAACGTAAGATTTATTCTCTACTTCTCATCAGCAGGAAATGTCCAGCCAGTTCCTGGGAAGCAGGGTTTCAGTATGTATAGTGGTTGCTCTGGAAGACAACTGTTGCAAAAAAATGAATGCCCTCTCTTCCTACTCCTTTCTCCTAGCTTTTACTGCTGAGCAGATGTCATATGGTATGGAATATCCCTTTAGTCAGCTGGAGTCATCTGTCCTGGCTATGTTCCCTCCCAAGATCTTGGGATGGGGAAGAGGGAAATCAATAAATAGTCTGCTAGAACAAGTCATGTCACTTGTGACACATTCTGCTGATTTCTGAGTTTTCCTCCCTTTAAAAACAAAAACACACCCCAAAATAGTGGTCATAAACAGCCTGTTCTTTAGATTTATTGCTCTGTAAATCAAATTGAGCCCATGAACTGGTGAATTTGTGTCTGTGGTCTGCTACATCCATGCATTCCTGATCAAACTACAGGTGAAATATTTCATAATTGGAATAATCAGGTATGGAACATACAGATTTAAAATGATACAAAGAAGATGCTCATTCAGATATGTCAATTGTACCCTAAAGCTAGCATAAATGCTTTTCTATACTTTTCTATAATAAAATTGTCAAATTCTTTATTTCTTCAGCTTGTCAGTCACTGCTAATTCACAAACACTTCCCCGCTTTGTCAGTCTGCTTTCACTATTCTGCATTATAAATTTTGCTCAGGAATAGAAATTGCATTAACCTTTGTGAGATCTGGTGTTTTGTTGACTTAAAGAAATAAGGCCAAGTGTATTTGTACTGATGGCAGGAGACTGCCAATGTTGATAAGAAGTTGCTTAAACCTTCAAGCTTTTAAAATCCAGGGAGACAGCTTCTCCTCATGTGTTTCAGCTTAAAATGTTTCTTTTCCTATGTTTCTTGTTCTGTGCTCCTGATTTTCAGTGTTTTCTCCATGTATAACCTGACTGCAGTTCTCGATCTCAGGTATAGGAACCTATAATTCTCTTTCTCCAAAAAAAAAAAAANAATAGAGTTAGCCATTCTTCATTCAGTTCCAAAATGCTGCTGTAACAACTGTTCTCACAGCATGGATCCTGAAAAACCTGGCGACAGCTGTGGTTCCTTTTGCAAAATATCCAAAATCCAGCAGATAGGCACAAATCTGATAAACTGCCAACATTATGGCAGTCCTAGTGTGATATCCTAGACATAATTTGTGTATCCTTTGAGTACTTTTACTCAGTATATTTCTTTATTTTTTTGTTTTGTTCCATGTGACGTAAAAAAGTCCATTCAAAAGTCTCACTCAACACCAATGGTCATATTTCTGTAAAGCTCATATACTAAACCAAGAGACAAATTGCAGCTAGTCGACAGTTAAATCAGAAGATGCATTAAGAAAGCTTTGAAATGAGAACACGAATTTCTATTGCATGAGTGAAGGCAGTTGATTTTTCAGCACAGAATGAATATCCAAAGGCAGCAATCCTAAATGCTGAAATGGTGGTATAGTGCAGCACATTATACATGAGTTTGCTATTTGAAATAGATTTGGAAAAGCTCATATTTAAACACAGGAAAAATTAAAAACTATTGTGAGGGTGTTAAAATCCTAGAACACACTGCTCAGAGAGATTGTAGAGTCTCTGTCCTTAGACACATGCAAAATTGGACAGGACATGTCCACGAGCAATCAGCTTTAGCTGACCCTTGCTTGAACAGGGAGGTTGAACTAAATAATCTCCAGAGATACCTTCCATAAACAATTACTCTGCACTTGTGCATTAAGAGCACCCACTACTAGCACTTTGTTCAGTTTTCATGAAAATTTCTGTCTCCTCTTTGTGCAGGGACCCAGAATCTGGTAGCGCTGGCAGCAGGCATCACACAGAGCACAACACCTAAGTTAGTCAGTTGGAATGAAGAGTACGAATGTGGCTTTCATAACTCTTAATGGAATGAGGGAATGTAATATATATAGAGGGATGAGCTAATTCAGTATTTCCAGAATTTGGGGAGAGCTTTTCTATCGGATTGGTCTTCTGTAGGTTATGGCTGGAATGCTACAATCGCTTCTGAGCATCTCCTTATCAAAATGATATAGATAAAGTAGAGGGTACCCAAAGAACAATAGCAATGATAATGAATCTGGAAGGTATGACTACAAAGACATTAAAGCTCATTATAAGCTCCTCACTGTTGCTGTGAATAAAAAAAATTAACATGGCCAGAACATGAGTAGTTTGTAAGCAAGTGAGCGGTGAACTGCAGATTACAAGAGCCACAAAAAAGTCATTCTACTGTGAGCAATGAATAAAAGAAGACGAGCCTCACATTTATGATTATTTGCATGAATAATAACTTACTATTTAGAAGTTTAATAATGTGGCATGAGAGACTGAGGTAAATAACAAAGAGCCTGAGAAATACAAAAAGATATGTAGGCAACAGGTAGCAGAAGAGTTAACCTGATAAGTTATTTATCTGCTAGACTAGACATATCTCAAGACAAGGTAAAGACAAAATGAATATTTCAACCCATTACGAATGAGATCAAAAAAAGGAACAGAATTCATATGCCAGGGAAGACTCCCAACTGTAATAGGAATACTTTACATAATCTAATTGTCCTTCCCCTACAACTTTTAGGAGACTGTGGCTCTGCAATTACGAAGGAAACTATGAAGAAAATGTAACATCTTCTGACAAGTATGCAGACTGTTAGATTGCACTCCCCAGTGTAGTGTTTGTTATCTGACAGTGTCTAGCCCAAACCAGATGCCGAAAATTTGAATTTGTGGTTATCAATTTGCAGTGTTTGAAAAGCTGGTAACTTTATATATATATATATTAAAACAAACCCTGAAACCTCAACATAGCAAGAAGTGCAAAAGTTTGCTGGGGCTGGATTCTGGGGTCTTCACAGTCCATCTACTTGTCAATAGAAACTGATTGGAGCATTTGAGTGTTCAACTACCTACCTATGGCAAAAAGTGGCAGGCCAAATGGAGAAGTCCTATAGTCCAAGTTCGACCAGTAGATACCTAGGTGAGCCAAACTGATCTAGGTCTTGTGGTAGTTTTACTTTTTCTAGGGATCTGATATTGACACAAATGGGAAATAGTCTCAAGATTAGGACCTCAGTCTTCCTTAAATACATGTCTGGACTTTTAAACATGTCTATTATTGCAATCGGGGAAACTAACCACCAAGAACTACTAAACAGACAGCTTCCCACTCCCTGGCTTGAGTGTCAATGTGTTCATGTTGCCATTCATTTCCTAAGAACCATCCCTCCCTTCCTTTGTGGTGACAGAAAAGAAGTTGACCTTGTTAAGTTACAGTACTTATTTGCATGCTAAGACTGATTCTGCAGGTTGTGCAGAGAATTCCAAGGTCGTTACTGTCAGCTTCTACTAGAACTGATGACTATAAAACTGGATCTCTAGCTCTATATTCTCAATAATGGTTAATTTATGCTATAGCTCACTTGAAAGGAACATGAACTGCTTAAATATAAGAGCATATGATGCATTTAGAGCACGCTATGCTTGTGCAGGCTCTACATTATAAAAAAAAGGAGACCCTTTTAATATGAGCATCGTTAATAGAGATCATGTAGTTTGTCATCGAGTTGGCTTAAGCAGTATGTAAGAGTTTTTTGAAAAACAGCACATTAGCGAATGCAGTCCTGCAAGCCAAGTAATATGGTGTTGCCCTTGCTGTAATACCTCACAAGGTTTGCACCGAGTTTGTAAGGATTGAACGGTACTGAAGTTTGTTAGGCTTAGTCTACCTGAAATTGTCCTGACCTGACTGTAGATTTGTTTTAACTTAATTTAGTTACATGAGTACAGGCAGGGAATGGAAAATCAAGGCTGTAAACTGCTCAGCCATGATCAGTTAAAGAAATAAGATCAGGAGCTGGACAAAACTGGATTTAAGGATAGCAAAGAGAACAAAGAACAAGTATGCAACATACGTAAAACAACATTTATGTATTAAATTTGTGTGCAACACTAAGGTGCAAACACTTGAAGAAAAAGCAAGATGTAAAAGATGTTAGCAAATATAAAATCATCCCATGCAGATTCCAAGCAGGAAGAAGCAGCCATCACCACTGGCATCATACTCCTCCCAATGAAGGACTTGGTGTGCTGTCAACTTGTGGTACATCCTTTGTCCTTGCCCTGATCAGATGGAAGCCATGAATGCCAAGGCCTGGATGGTTGTGGAAAGGTGAATATAATACTTGGAAAAAGATAAGGACTAGCCGTATAACAATCTTAAGTGTTTTATTACTAGTGATACCTTTTCTGTATGATGATATTCTTTAGTTTCCTGGTTTGTTGGGTTTTTTTGGGGTTTTTTAATGCTTAGATATAGACTAATAGTAATGTTTTGATTAGCCTGTTAAGATTTCAATTATAGCAACAAGTTCTTGGTTTTACATATAGATTGTGTTTCTTCTTTTCCATAATAGAATTTTGAACTCATCACCAAATCATACTCTTTTTCTTTTTTTTTTTT
>VXBJ01003951.1:182028-274577 GCA_013400055.1 Nycticryphes semicollaris
CAGTTTTTAATCCTTCACCACCGCTTTACATCAAATCAAGTTTGTTTCTATGCCCTCTAGTTGGTATTCAAAGGCAGAGGTCTGTAAGGTACTCCCACATGAGCTATGGACTTAATGTCTTCTGTCTGCCTTATAGTCAACAAAAAAAAACATGCATTTTTTTGAGTCCAAACCATCTGATCAGTTTTATCTGTTTGCAATGATAGAGTGAATCACACACAAGTCTTTCACTGAATTCACCTCACAGACACCTGAAGTCTTTCTGTCTCCTGTCTAGATGACCACTGGCTCCACCTTCCCCCAGCTAGTCTTTCAGGGATGGCTAGACACTTAGGTGCAGCTCCATTGATGTTTTTTGAAGAAATTACATCAACAAATGTTCCAAAAAAGGCTCTGGTTTCAGACAGATGGCACAAAGAGACCACAAGAGAAGACAAGACATAGAATTCTTTCACTGTATGTCCTGTTAATTCATTTGTTCGTTCATTCATTCTTTCATTCACTCATATGTCATATAGTGTTCCTGCAGCAGACAGCTCTGTCACAACAGTTACTGATGTTATGTTTTCATCTATCCTATGCTTTCTATCTCTGCGTATCTCTTGCATGCAGGGTTACCATGGCAAACATGTTACTCAAGCTTTGACACATAAGATGCTGGTTCATAGCTTCCAAGCATGACCTTCAAGATGGCTTACAACATCAGCTGTGCTAAATCAATTAGATTTTTATCCAGTCTTCTTGGTTGTATAGTCCTTATGTGCATGGCAAGAGGATATTGTCAAGTCAAGATGAAACTGTTAATGAAGGTGCAACATTCTGTGTATTTCTTCTCAGTTTAAGCATACCGTCTAGTGTGGGGAAATGATTTGGCACAAGCTCTGTTCCTGGCACTGGATCTAACTCTTCAGTTCTACTTTAAGGGAGAAAAAAGGGGGGAAAAATCCTCAAACGCAAACCATACACGGTTATCAATGGGAAAGATTTTCAGCCAGAAATATTTATTTTTAGACCTACATCTGTGCTGTATGACATTCATACACAGATATTTGAAGAGAATGATAATAAAAATATCTCCATGTGGCTGATTGCTGTTGGCTCTCCCTGGGAACTGAGGGCACTCAGTCTCTTTGTGTAGTCAGAGCAGTCCAAGACACCCCAGGAATGGAGAGCTTTTAAATTTACAGTCTTCTCCTCTTGCAAATAAGCTCAGAAATTAGGTAGGGAGAAGAAAATAGATAGGCATGAAAAGAAAGCATATTATTGTGACTGACTAAATCAAGATACAATGACCGCAGAACAGTAAGATTCTTGTTTGAGGTGTAGAGCAAAGAAGGGCAGAAATATCTGAGCAATATCATATTTTCCAATAGGTTTGAATACCACAGGTCTCATGAGCCATTAACCTCAACACAGAAAAATTCATGAAGGCCAGTGTCCGGGGGAGGCTTCACATGGAGATCTTGACTCAGGAGCTGAAACATCTTTTGTTATCACAAGCAGGATTGAAACAGTAAAATGCAGCAGGATAATTCTAAGGGAATGCTACAAATTCAACTTCTAGGCTCAACAAAGATGCACTTTCAGGGTACACCAGCACCCTTTTGGAAGGACAATCAACAGCCAGATATTCAGTATCTATCCCAGTATTTGAAGAACTAAAGTGGAAACAATTGTTCTCATCTGAGTATTTGAAAAACATTCTCCAAAACTTTTGTTTTGTAGTTATTGGTGGTTATATACCTATAATAAAATAGTAGTTGTATACCTATAATAAAAACTTTGTCTTACCAAGTGATCAAGAGCAACTCAGATTTTTCACATCCGGAACAGAATTCTTGAAGGTTCCTATTAATGTTAGGTGCCTTTGGAAACTTCTTCTTTATAAATCTTTTCCCTTGTCAGAATCACAGGAAAATAGCCCTTTAAAAGAATTGCTGAAAATCACTAGTCTTTCCATTTGCGTCAAGGTGTGATCAGCTGTTCCTGTGTCATTCAGGTGCTCCTTGTGCAATTTAGTCTTAAAATGGGATAACGGTTGGGGTTCCAAAAGGTGACAGGAAATCTGCTCCATTGCTCTACTATCCCCACTGATCTACTGTAGTGCCCAAATGTATTTTTTTTCTGGTTGCAGTTTCAGCCCTTAGTTTACATCCTACGTATTATGGATATCATGTCCCTATGCAGGACTTTAAGGACAATTTTTATGTTTTCTGTCAGTCTAAACAAAAAAAACCCAAAAAACCAACAAAAAAAAATCACTCTTCCTGCAATATTTCCTATAGATCATGACTTCCAGACCACTAGTAATTCTGTGCTTTTCCCTCAGCAGTCTCTAAATCACCCATACATCTCCTGATATTCAGTACTCACCAGTGGTGAGTGCAGTGGAAGGGTTAACTCTGTAATATATCACACTTGAGAGTGTAGCTATTTCACTATAGCATTCACATACATACAGCTGGTGGTAATCCACCAGAATGCCAAATCTTTTCCTGGGTTACCAGTTACTGAAGACATCTTTCTTCCAAACTGTTTGTATTTGGTTGGTTATGATTATGTCCTCTAATTGTTCTTATTAAATTGCATCAGAATTGGAATTGCATCAGGGATTTTTTTTTTCTTCTTCTTCTTCTCCAAACAATGTCTCCCTTTAGAATTTTAATCCTGCCTTCCAATGCATTTGCAGCTTAGTATCATCTGTGTATTTAATAAACATGATCTTTATTCCTTTGAACAGACATGTAAAAGTATTAGGTTAAAGACAAACTCCTCAGGAACTTCACCTTATGCATCATTCCACTTTAAAGACAAACCCTCTTTGAATATGATTTTCCAGCCACCACAGAAAGCTACAGGCCTTTCTTAAGTTTCCTTCTGAGAACAGTATATCAAACAGCATGAAAGCCAGGCTAGAATCGAGATACAGGTTATCTGTTGCTTTTTCCCTGTCTGTAAAGTCTGTTACCCTGCCAAGAAAGAAAATTCAATTTATTTGACATGATTAATTCTTGAGAAAGTCATGTTGGCAGTAATTTGTCTCCCTGGTCTCATCTCAGTATATACAAATAGTTTATTTATGATGGTACTTTCCTGGGACTTAAAGTCCCCCTACTCCTCCTTTTCTCCTTCTTTAAAGATGATCACTTCATTTTTCTTTTTTTTTTTTCAGTCTACCAGAATTTTGCTCATTTTCTATGAGATCTCAGAGTGGTTCTCTGAATGCTAAAGAGAGGAGATTATTGGGCCCAGAACATTTAAGAGTACCTATGTTTCTAAGAAATATTAAATTAATTCTTCCTTTCTACTTGTGTTAAAGAAAGGCATCAGAGATTTCTCCCTTGTAGTGACAGATTCATTGTACCGTAGTCGTTGAATCAGTTGCTTCTTGTTTTGTTCTCTCATTGAAAATGTACTTACAGAGATTTTTTACTTTTTAAATTTTGTATAACTTCCTGTAATTTTTATTTCTGACTTGATTCCTAAAATTCTGCTGCCATTCTATTTTTATTTACCCACTAAGTCCAGCTTTGTTTTCACTTGCTATTTGGAGTGGGGAAGGAGTCCCTTATGGAGCTAAATGGACGTCATATTACACTTCATGTTCTTATTCCTCTGCGATGTAATTTTTTTATGCCTGAAATTAATGTTTTCTTTTAAAAGAACCGTCAATATTACAAGGCTTCACCCAGTCCTGTTTGGGATGTTTCTGGTCATTTCCTGGACTGCAATCCAGGGATTTGTATCCTTTTAATGAATTTGTTTATTGAGTAAGATACTCTCTTTGAAAAGTCACTTTGCCTCAGTTTCACTTGTAAAAATTGAATAGTAATACTTATTTCTTTACAGAACCCTTTAACAACAAGCAATGAGACACTATGGGGCATTATTAATTAACAGAATTAATGGAATTCCCAAATGTCTTCTGGAACAAAATACTGGAACAAGCAAAGTTGTTTGTATTAGTTCAAGGCTGCCCTTTCAACTATTTTAAGTGTTTTCATGGTCTGTGTTCAAGCAAATAAATGGGTTAAGGGAAAATATAGTTGTGAAATGTAGTCTTTAAATCTAAAAACTCTATCTGACTCCTCTAACAGTTTCAGCTGAAGCTTGCAATAATATATCTAAAACACATACATTCATATTAATAAGTTTTTCCCATTTATCCTGTTTTTAAGGTGGTAACAATGTTTTTTAATAAT
The DNA here is from genome assembly GCA_013400055.1 of Nycticryphes semicollaris. Taxonomy (NCBI): domain Eukaryota; kingdom Metazoa; phylum Chordata; class Aves; order Charadriiformes; family Rostratulidae; genus Nycticryphes; species Nycticryphes semicollaris. The sequence goes on from VXBJ01003951.1 coordinate 186,231, forward strand.
TAAGTGGAAATGCTAAAAACATCAAAACTGTGAGGCATTTGTCATTCTAAAATGAACTGAATTTTCTACCTTTAGGCTGAAAGCAGAACTGTTCAGGCTGACAAATCTATTAGATACTGTCACCTATAATTTAGCATTTTTTGTAAATGTTAACTAGTGACAGGAATACAGTAGAGTGTGAATGAACTCTATGGCAGACCATTGCATGTCTGATGCATTGCTTTAGTCAGTGGATTGTGCCAGCCAGCATGTTAAATTCTTAATACTAGTCAAATTTATTTACTGTATAATCCTTTTCTCCCCTTGCTTTCCTTTTTATCAGTGGTTCAGAGCCTTGAGGGCTTACAGAAAAAACTATTGATGACCACAGTGCTCTCTGTACCTCTGGGATAATTCATTGTTCATGGTGACATTTTCAAGTCTGTGTTGAGATCTGTTTATGAAAAAAACACTGTGCTGATTCTCCGGGGACTGCAGAGGGGAAAGAAGAAAAAGGACATGAAAAAGAAGTTATAATGTGGCTTTTATGGAAGAAGATGAAAGGTTTGTTTTGTTCCCTCTCTTTTTGCCTACATCAAAAATGCTGTTTATTGTGCAAAAGACGGTACGATATAGACTTTAAGAACTGATTGCTTTTGCATTGCTCAGCTTTTAGAATAATATTGACAGGTGGAACGGGGACAAGCAGAGAACATCAGGGACCTGTATCCTTGTAAGAGGTGAAACAGAAATGTGGCTCCCACACAGAGCAGAATATTTTGCACAGGGCTACATCACTCATAAAATTTCAGAGTTGTTTTCTTCTTTTGGAACTGATTTTGTTGGGGAACTGCAAAACAAGGACCTACTGTGCTTTTGTTATGTTGTCTGTAACTCCCTTTAGATATAGGAAGGTGACTGTAACTCATGTTTGGGAGGTTTATTTCCCAATGATTTTTTTTCCAGATAATCTTGTTTTAATCATCCTAGATGCACTAAGTTCTTGGGAGAAAAGAGTCTGAAGAGGAATTTGGAACATAAGCTACAGTTGGGAACCTGAAGTAGTGGGTTGAATTTAGAGGACTGTATCATGTCTATGTCTATCAATCATGATTCTATGATGTGGAAATGGAGCAGTATCTTTCCATCAAGTGCTATAGAAGAGAAGAGTAGTGTCCAAGTTTTCTCATTCTTGATAATTTTTCAAGGGTTTACCCTAGTAAGGACACTTTACAAGAATCAAAAGCAGAGAACTTCCTTACATCATATATAACTTTCCAATCATTTGCATGAAGGACATTTCATAAATCATGGTGAATTTACTATGAGCAAGATATGTTGCAAAAAGATAAAGCCATTTATTCTACTCAAATGAAAGCTCTACATCTCTCAGCAAAAAAGAGGCAAAACCCTGGACTTCAAGCTCCTAAGACAAGACCTTGGCTGGTAGCCAGACCCTCACCCAGCTGCTCTCTCACTCCTTTTCTTTAAGATGACAGGTGGAAGAAAGTAAGATGGAAAAGGTCATGGCTAAAGATAAAGAGAGGGAGACCACTAACCAGTCACCACCACAGGCAAGACAGACTCAACCTGGGGAAGATTAATTTAATTTGTTGTTGTCTAAAAATAGAATGGGATGGTGAGAAATAAAGACAAAACCAATAAGAACTTTCTCACTCCCTCCTCTTCTTCCCAGGCTCAACTTCACTCTTTTGTTTCTGACTCTTCTACTTCCTCTTTCTATTCCCTGAGAAGCACAGGAGAACAGAGAATGAGAGTTGTGGTCAGTTCATAACACTGCATCTTGGCTGCTCCTTCCACATCCTGTTCTTTTACTCCATGGGATACAGTCCTCCATGAACTTCTCCAGCGTGGGTCTTTCCCACAGGCTTCAGTTGTTCATGATCTGCTCCAATGTGGGTCCATTCCACAGGGTGCAGTCCTTCAGGAATGGACTGCTCCAATGTAAATTCCCCATGCAGGTCCTGCCAGAACACCTGCTCCAGCATGGACTCCTCTCTTGACAAGGCTCGGTCTCTGCCAAGAGTCTTCTCTTGTGTGGGCTCTCCTTGGGCTGCAGCTTCTTTCAGCCCCATTTCAGGAGACATAACATATGCCATGAAGTAGACAAAGCAAAAATGTCTACCAAGTTCTTTACTATATTGAGTCAACGGAGAATTGTTGCTGGCTCTATTCGGAGACCAGCTTGAAGAAGTGAACAAGTAGCATCACCCAGATAGCTGACATAGCTCCTACTTGATTGCTTCAGAAACAGGGACTATTGTGCATAGAACTCTGGTACAACTGGTACTTCAGAAATGCCAGAGCGAGGAATTGCTACCTGCAAGAGAGCATAATACTGAAGCACCACTATTTCTTTGCCTTGTTTTTGCATTCTTCCCTACATAACTAATTTTGTCAGGGGTTGACAACAATCTTGGGCTAAATGACAAGGTACTGCTGTTTCGTGTGTACTTATGATAGCAAGGTGCATACACCTACCCTCTTACCCCACCAAGAATTAAATTATGTACATTTATTCTGCAGGAAAATCTTAGCCCTGACATCACATGGTAAGTCCTATTTCACAAGCATGAAGTCTGCAAGGGCAGTACAGAGAGCAAACTCGCAGGCTTTAAGCTGTAGATACCAGGCCAGAACAATCACTGTAGACATGCAAACCTCCATGACAGGCACAGGGCAAAGAATTTCTCCTAGATTATGACTCAAGGATTATTTTTTAGAAAGTTTTATAATTTTGTCTCTGGGATCTGAGGGGACCAGTGCTGAGAGATTCTGAAGAATGCAGGAGCAGGGTAATTTCTTCTCCATTTCTTTAGTCCTCCCAACAAATCATTTCTATGTTTCCCTGCCTTCAGTGGTAGCAAATTACATCTTATTTCAATGTTGAATTTGTCTGAGTTCAACTTCCAGCTCTTGGAGTGGTAATAAAGTATGGGAATGGTATTATGGTCTTGGTATAGTAACACAATAAAATTTTATGAAGCTATCATCATGCCTTATAAAGTAGCAGGAAAGGACACAACCTTTTTTTTCCTTTCTTCTTGTTTGTGGATCGTCTGCTGACAAGAATGACAAGAACAATTATGGAAACAATTATCACAGGGAGGAACGATGGTACTGAGGCCTAAGTTGCTCTGCATGAGCTTAGTTTTACAGTAGTTCAATAAAATCAACCACAGTAACAGGAAAGGGAAATTGAGTGAAGAGGATCCTAAAATCCATCTGGATGACCAAACAGAATCCCAACTGCTTATCAGGCTTGACTGGGTTCAATAATATTATCTTTATAATTATGTATTAACTCAGTTGCTGCTGTCAATGATCAGAATCCCTGTATACGTTGCTGTTACTGCTTTCGTTTCAGGAGGCTGTTGCTCCACCTAGATATCAAATAAATGAAGGTCCTCAGGAACTGTGCTCTGCAAACATGTTATTTTTTGTTTTGTTTCTCTGCTTCAAGTATCTGCTGCTTTTTCAAGTTTTAGTTTGTTGGCTTTTTTAACTTTTATCTTATACCAAAATTCCAACTAGTACTCTGTGTCTTGCAGAAAACCTGCTCCAGTAGCTTCAGCTGTACATTGGAGTTTCATAGCATAAGCTTATCCATAACATTGTTATGCACCTCTGGATTATTGAAAGTTATACCTTGTTAAGGAGACAGGAGAGAGCTGTCTGTCAAGTGCTGATCACCTGCATCAAATCTTTTAATAAAACTATTTTGAAGGTAACAAAAAAAAAAAAAAAAAAAAAAAGAATGCCATGGACAACAATTTTTATTGACTAAGAAAACAGTTAACCTTACCTGATAGGTTTTGCATATATTTGTGCAAATTGCAGATTTCATTAAATCTGATGAAGTTTAGCTGCCTCTGAAATTGGAGTTACAGAACAACATGATATTTCAGCAAGCCATCAAAACTCACAGCTGAGATAGATTGGCTGAGCGTGTGTGTCTCAGTAGACTTTAACATAAATTGTGCATACTCAGCACCTCAGTGAATCTGACTAGAAATCAGGTCTGCTCAGAATTGAAATGGAGGAATTATGAGTCACTGAAGATCTTCTGTGTCTATTTGTATAGGAGAAGGCACTCTGAGTTTATAAAGAGAGCAGAACCTGTCGTCCCCAATTCAGTGTTTGCTTAATGTTTGCTGGCTGAATGCAAATGACATTCTTTCACATTAGTTGTATGTCAATAGAAGATAAGATATAGATTCTCAACAGTATGTTAATACTTTGAGTTACCTTAAAACTGCCAGAGACACAGACTTTACAATCTGTTCCTTTTCTTTCTTGCAGAAATTATTAACCTTAACAGGAAGCAGGATCAGCATTGGAGGGTGACCGAAAATTCAACATGGCATTTAACTCATAAATTAAATTATAAGTTTGCTCCTGTGTATCTCCCTCATTTTAGTTCTCAGTTATGTGAGTCCTGATCTCCGTCTGCTTCAGAAATTTAGACTTAAGCTCCTGTTAAGGTCATAGTACTGTAGCCACAAGTACCATGCCCTAAGATGTTGCAGAACCAAGTTTTCACAGCTGTGTCCTACTTTTCTGTTCATAGAATTGACCTGACCAGAGTCTGAAAAATTTTTTTTTACATATGGCCTTGATTTTTTTTTATGTCAAACTGTTCTGATAAACTTACAATTCAGTAGCTGTAATCTGCTCTGTGAGACATGTGGAAAGCCCAGACAGATCAGCAGCACATTCTGTGCATGTTATACTCAACATGTTGTGAAAGCACACATGTACTTGCAGCCACTGAAGGTGAAATATATTAAACTTGGTCAAGAATCTGCAAAGTTGCTGCCTCCATCTGAATTCGACCCCACGTTTCCCTCTGCAGTCAATGGAGAAAAGCAGACGTTACCAGTCCACAGTTTATAAGACTGTAAAGAATGACAAAATTCTGTTGTGTAAGTATAGATGGTTAATACTTTATCTGGTATCCTGCCCAGCCTCCAATATCTCCTCCAGAGCAGTGCAAATCCCTGGCAGGTCTTCATTCATTGCTGTGTTGGTGTCTTGAAAACTTCAGGACACCATAGTTGGCCTATAAATGCTTATGTTTAGAAAATAACATTTTGTCCTGGGAAGACACAAGCAGAGAACTTGAACTCGGTAGGGAAAGGAGGGCCCCAAACCAGTGGCACTCATGTTACACCTGCAGACTATGAAACCATCATTCTCCTTATAATTAAAAAAATAGATTGATTATGTTTTCATTTAATTCAATGGCAAATGTCTTACAATGCCGAAAGCTTTTCTTTTGCTACCTAATGAATTTCATTAAGTGCATATTGTGACACTAGTCCTCAATCTGCCTGTCTTCCTTAGTTCCACCACTGACCTGCCCACTTTATCAACACCAATGCATTTTATCCTGTAGTGATTGTCAAATTTATAGAAAGAGCATGTCAGAAGCTTTTAGCAAACTGCTTCCTTGTTATTTAATTAAGTACGTCATGCCTTTTCTAAAACTGCCCATTTTTTGTGATATAAGCAAATTACCTCATTGAGTAGTAGTAGACAACTGATAAGATGAGACCCTGTAACGTTGAGCATTATAATCTCCATTTTCTTATGTTGCCTTGTTTGGATATATTTTTTTTTCCTTTTTTTTTTTTTTTTTTTTCAGGGGGACAGAGATTGTCTTTTTCAGAGGGACAGAGATTGTCTTCTTCTGTCTGCCAGTAGCAAACTATAGGGTCTCATCATGAACAGAGCTGGTAAGTGCTATGTTACAAAAAATAATTCACTTACTTGGTTATCTTCAGATCTGTACAGTCATTCCATTTCCCACTTTGAGATTTCTCCTAAACAAAAGCCCCAGTGAGCTAATATTTAGGTGGTGACCAGATAAATTCTGGATATTTAAAAAAGGATGTGGAGATAACCTCAATTTCCTCTCTCTGTGTAGTCTGCAAAAATGTGATCCTGGACATAAGCCAAGAAACTTTTACTTCCTAGTGAGGTACTGCCAAATCCTGTTATGTGTATTACAATGGGAGGACAACTGATTAGCTCTATTAATTTACATGCTGAATAATCTTCCTTTCTCATGCTTATTAATAGAAAGACCAAATAGTGTAATTGACCAAATCCACTCAGCACAATTAAAATGGATTTTAAGGGTTTTGATATACACGCTGGTAAGCAAAGGAAGCAACAGTTAAATCCCCAATTAACATGAAGAAAATATGAGACAGGATTTTGTATCATTTCATTGCAAGCAAACAGAAAGAGAACAAATCCCCCCTCTGTAATGTAGTTTACGCCCTACAACTAGCAAAACCTATTTAAACTATTGTAAATCTTAAATTATTCATTTCATTCTCAATAGGTCATTAAAAAGCCTATTCTAGCTTCTAACATTTGAGTATAGCACTTGGTAATGGCAAAGAAGGCACAAGGAAGAGAAAGAAGGGGAAACCCCAAAGGAATCTAAAAGTTGAAAACACAGAACCAACAAAACAAAACTGAAGGCCTTTTGATCCATGGGATTTTCAAAGTAGTTTGAGAGGTTTTACTGTGTGCATTGGACTCCCTTGTTTTCAGTTGGCTGAAGAAAATGTCAATAGGATAAGCAACATGCAATATACTGTTTTAGACTTAGTGACCCGAGGACTGAGAGCGTGTAGGTAACATGCGTCCCGCTGTGACTACCCTGGTAGGAGAAGAAAGACAGATTAACACTTGTAGAACACAGTGTTAACACAATTAAAACTTGCTTATATAAATCACTGAAATTTGCTCCTCAGAGAGGTAAGAATATGCTCTGTGAAGTCATGCAGCTTCTGGAGCTGAGGCTGAACTTCAGCACCCACTTGATCAATCTGACTTGCAAACTTTAGCTTGTTGCCTACAAAGTTCTGTCCTGGCCATGAGATGTAGGAATTAGTCTAGCACCCACCACTTTACCTCCCTGAGTGTCTCACAGAACCTTCCTGGTATGCGTTTGGAAGTATCTCTTATTCTGTAGTTCATGTATGAGTAACTCTATCTGATTTTATCACATAGAATGTGTATTTTGAGTCTTAAGAGAGCTGTGAACTACAACCTGTGAATATCCTGTTTGTTAGCAGCCCATGGGATACTAGCAGCCTTCATAATTCAGCACATCACAGCTATCCTGGGATAGTCCTTCTGTGACAGTGCCATGTGTGAATAATCTCAACTCTGGAAAAGCATGATTGCATTTGAAATAAGTATACTTACTTTAGGTCCACTGTATTATTATTATTGTCCGCGGTCTGCTAATGCAGAATAACCTCTGCAGGGGTATGAAGAAAGGGTATCATGATCAATGTGACTGAGAGAACAGGGTGCATGAGACAACTTATTATTTAAAAAGGGAACAAAATAAAACAATTTCTTTATATCATGGGCTACAAGCAAAAAAAAAAAAATCTGCATTTTTCTCTGGCATTTTTTTTCTAAATATGTAGAGACATTATATGTGAAGGAGGTAAGATCTAGTCCTTTCATGACCCTTTTGCCTTGTTTTCACTCAGTGTGAAGTCCCTCTGCCTTTGAAAATTTGCAAGGAACGCATTTGCGCTGTGATTTTAGGATTTGTATTTCATTAGATAAAACGTGATTGAGGTTGTGCTTTCATGGAAAACATCATACTGGAAAAATTTTCTGGTGGGGTGTTAGGATTTGGTTTGTATAGGTTATTAACTCAATGACAGTGACTGAATCAGTCAGTCAGTATTGCATGTTTTTTCTTGCTTTAGCACAGATTCACCCTGTTTTCTTGGCCTTCAGTACTCACGCAAGGAGACCTGACCCAAATGCAGTCTTTTACATATGAATTAGTCACCTGAATCAAATCTCCACCATATTCAGGGAAGAAGAATCAACACTTTTAAGCACAATTCATCTCCTCCTAATACAAATACATAATATAGTTCAGATTAATTGCAAAATGACTGTGTGTTTCCAGTTGTAATGTAGGGAACCTGGCATGAGTACCCTAAGTGTGGATGTTCTTACTCTCTGAATTTAGGTGATATTAAACCCAGGCTGTGTGACAGCCTATTATGTAGTTCTCAGTGGCAAAATCCCACTCTAAAGGAGTTTGAAACTACCAATACTCTCTGTTTTCTTTGTAGCACTTGGTTCCTGTCTCACTCTTTGTCTTCAGCTTCCAGACAAAAGAACTAGGATAAATGTTTGTGCATGTTTCTGCTAACTAGATAGCTCAAGAAAAGTGACAATGAACCTTTTGAAGAGTTTTTCCATTTGTACAGGGATCAAACTAATTTTAAACTAAAGCCCTAATTACAAAATAAAAGCATTGCGACAAAGAATTAATCAGGAAGCACGACTCTATTTTTAATTCACAATCTACCTGAAATCACATTAAATAGCAAGGAAAGATTCAATTCTAGATAAAAGCATCTACACTTACATCTACCTATAGGTTTCTTCATGTGTCTTAGGTGACACTGCCTCTGCTCTCAGTGAATCCTGGAAAGTGATTCAGCTGATCAACCAATACGTGAATTGTATTGAGTGGGCTAAATTTCTCTCAATACTCTTCATCACAATGACAAGGGTAGGCTACAGTACAAAAGTAGCTCAGAAAAGCAGCTCACTGGAGGATACCCACACATAGATAAATGCTGGTCCCTTAATCTGAATTTCCTAGTATTTGGAAACCCTGAGCTAAAAAAACATACCTGTGAAGGCAACACTTTTATGCACATTAACACATCAAAATAAAGATGATAAAAGAGTTCAAAGTTACCTACAAGTTCAAGAAAATACACAGCATAAACTGATGCTGCTTCTGGGTATGTTACAAAAAAAAATATATTTAGGTAGGTAGTTTATTAAAGAAGAGCAAATTGTTTTGTTGCCCATAAAAACAGCATTGAAAATAGAAAGGCTGGTGTCTGGGAAGATTAATTATGATTTAAGTGGATTATGCTAAAATGTTTGCTGTTCAGTCAATTATTTAGTAAGCAATTTCCTTCAGCTTTCTTACTCCCTAGTAACATTTCTGATTGAATTGACAGCAAACTGAATTCCTCTGAACTGCTGCCTAACTATGCAATAAAGATTGGATGCTAGCACTCTGGGGTTCTTCAGCAGTGGATTTTCAAGTTGAACTATTTGGAACATAGCTTTAAATACCCTTATTCAGCATGGGTTTTAACTTTTGTCTTTAACATGCGTCTGGGCACCTAATCAGTGAATAACAACAGGTTTTGCCAAAAGTTATTTGTCATGGATCATCCTGGTTTCAAAAAAGCAACAAGTAAAAGATAAGAAATAACAAAATTCTGTTCATAAACATATCCCCATTGATAAAGAGGGAAGAAAGCACAGTTCCTTTCAAAATTCAGTGTTTGGAGAATGAATATATTTTTTCATTTTATATAACTTTTTTTTTTTTTTAATTTATGGATCATCAGGATTCACAATTATTTTTACAGAATCTTAGTGGTTGGAAGGGACTTTTGAGATCATCGAGTCCGACCACATGAAAAAACAAAAACAAAAACAAAAAAACAAAAACGCAACAAAAAACCCCCACACAAAAACAAACAAACAAAAAAGCCACCCAACAAACAAAAAAGCCACCCAGAGTATTATGCCGAGTTATCTTTATTACAAGTATGTTAAAGCTTTAGCCTGGATTCTTTTTGCGCTTTAAGTACTTAGAATTCCTAAGGGAACCTGTGTAAATAGCTGGGCAATATAAACTTTATTCAGGTTTAAGATTACTTCAGCTCCATTGCACTTACCATATGAGCTCTGTTGATCTCCCAACCATAAAGCAACCCAGCATGATTTTTTTGTATCATCAATTAATCTTCAAGCAATAATTTTCCATATCTATATGCAAACATAAATATGACACCTCCCTGTGATCTGCAGAACTGTATCACATTTGAATACCTCCATGAATGCTACTCAAATTTACCCCAAATGAGCACCTAGCTGTAAAAGTTTGCTATAAAATTCAGACTTGTCCTGTATTATGTACTGGTATAATAAGAAAATGCATTAGGAGGGCAGGAGAACATTGTGCCTCCATTTTAAATCACTGTTCCTTGATATATTTTGTGTAATATAATTGTTGATGTGTCCTGTTGAATTGTTGGCATCAAGCAAAAGCTGAACATTGGTATGTAGAAAAGTAGAGTTATTGGCAAAGAGACGGTGAGCAATTTAGATGCTAAAGCCTTATAATCAGAAAAAGTTCTTAACCATTTCCACAAGTGATGTAGTTTTAAAATTTTCTTTTGCTTTTTTTTGTCAGGTTCTATTCTCACCTTGTAGCCAAAAAGGACACCATGCCAAATCTTACTTTTACCAACATACTAGTTAAGCAGGCAATGGAGTAATTTATCATATTTTGCTATTTATAAAAGGTCTTCAAATGATTATGAACTCTCAGATGGATTTGTTATCTAAAATCCTTTTCATATTTCCTCAAAGAAAGCATCAGAGTGCTATAGACCCCCTGTGGCTCCTTATTAGCCACAGAATTGAATTCCAGATGTAGTCTTCAAAGCCCTGCATGAGGGAAGTAGTAATTATTTTCAAAACTAACTCTCAACCTGTTGCCAACTGTGCCAAATGAAGTAGACAGGTATACCTTCTTTCTCATGCCCTGGTTTGAATGTGTGGGTACTATTTTCATTGCTGAGTCCACCGTGTTTCTTATGGTGTGATACAATCCTCATGAAAAATTTCAGACAAGGATTAAAGAGATGATCAAAGGAAGACATGATCATCCTTCAAAGAACAAGCTTACCTCAAAAGAGGTCATACTGTTTAATTTCACATTCGCAAGGGGTCCACTGTAAAATCAATCATTCTTGGGTTATGCCTGAGGCAGATGAAGGTCACAGCCTTTAGTTTGTTGGCAGTTCAGTCAAACTGAGTCTCTCAGTGTGGACTAGAGCTATCTAATGTTCAGACAGATAAATTAATATTCCCCTTTATCTATGACTCTAGGAAAGAAAAGAAATCCTGGCATAAATGAGATTTAGAAAGAATAAGCCATTTTTTAGGAAAATGGTAAGGTTAAGGTAAAAGCAGAGGTAAGGATAGGACAGAGGTTAAAGTTAAAAAAAAAAGTTGGGTATCATGGACAGCATGGACACGATTGAACAAATTCAGTCCACAGGAGTAGTCAGACTCTCCCAATGGCAATGCCACATCTAATAGTTAAAAGTCATTAGATTTGCCATAGGATATGTGAACTGCCACATTACCTAGAGGGTCGTCTGCACTGCCATACACTGGAGCTCTCTAGCGACAGCTGAACTTAGGATGGATTGAAAAATGCCACCATGATGCTGTAGTCCTGACTGCCACTTGTGGCTTCACCACATTATTCACATACTGCTCTGGATCCTTCCTCTGCTCTGTCCTTCCTCCTTGATTAGTGTCCTATTCTATTCCTGCTCTGCAAGGCAGAGGTCTCATTGTATGGAGTGGAGAAACTTTGGGATGCTCAGATGTGGACTTACGGCTTCTGGAAAAAGGAGGATCTAACAGGCAATGCTGACAATCAGTCTAGCCCACCGAAGCGTCCCCATACTGCGTCAAGGTTATCATAGAGGCATAAGGGCAGCTTCTCTCTCAATTCATCTTTTTAGTTGCAGATAGCTGAGGCCTGGACTCTTCAAAAGATCGGTGCCTCCAGGGTACAAGGTGGACATCTCTTGTCAGTGTGAGGTGCCTCAAGGTGAGATGCCTAATCTTTGTCATAGTTGGCTGCTGTGCTATGTGGCTGCAGTGTGCAGCTCCATGCGTGTAATGTTCATGCCCAAACAGCTTGAGAGACAGAAGCTGAGGTTCAAACACAAGTCTCTGCACTGGGACTGAAGCCCTAAATGGTGGTCTTTCCTGCTGGGGCTACGGGTCTCTTTTTCAAATGTGGATTGTGGAAGCAACTTTATTTATTACCCTCAAGCTCTCTCTTTCTGTGTGAATGGCTTCTTTAAACCAGTTGTGGTTTTTTGCCATATGCATGCCCTGCACAGGAGTGAGAGCTGCAAGGTTAAATCCTCCTTGGAGAAGTCTCTTCTCAGCTATTCTTGGATTAACTTCCTATTCCAAACAATCTGATTTTACTCCTGTCCCTTCGATACCTTGCATGCTTGCTTTATAAAACTTGATTATAGCTTTTTCAGCTTTTTTTTTTTTTTTCCATTTAGGGTTGGTACTCTGCCCACAATGGCATAGATAGTTTCTCTCTCTCTCTCTCTTTTTAGCTAAGGACAATTTAAGAACTTCACTGATTTCAAAGCAGACTTAGGTGAACTAGAGGAATGAGGAAAAGGAAAAAAAAACAACCAAAAACATCTTCATGAACAAATGCATTACTGATAAGGGAATTTGGAATTACACTTCTCCAATCATTCACTCAATTACCTGAGATTGTGCAGCACATATGGTCCTCCGTCAGGGATTACACAACAGCAGGCAGTTATTAACAAATAGTTTGCCATCCGATAGTACAACTGATGCAAAAGTCAGTAACATTGCCACCTCATACCACTGTGATCTAATTGTTTCCTGGGTTAAATCTATTTTTTTAAAAAAAATTATTTTTTACTTCTGACTTTTAACGCAGTTTAAATAGAGATTGAAATGATTTGTTACCAGAGTAAACAGGGTAGATTTTCTCTCCTGAATCTCAGCTTTAGATAGGACTGACACCTTCTGGGGATTTCATAAATCTATGTCTTGGGTTCCCTTATGCATTCATACCCTCACCAGTCTAGTGAAAATGGAAAAAGATATTCCTTATTGATCACTTTGGCCATGCCCTTGTGAGACAGGATAACATTGTTTTGGTCATTATCTTTTCGTTTTTTCCATCTGGTTTAATTTCAAAGGTACTCAATGACAGCTTGTGTTTCTCTAGGGATTTTTACTCATGGGCTATTGGTGCTTTTGGAGATTCTGGGTTATGAAGACCTATTTCAGTCCTGTCAGGTAAGTAGCACTATCACCATTTGGAAAGGATAAGGGATGAGGAAATGAGGCCTAATTTGTGACCTGACAAAGATCACAGCAGAGGTCTGTGGAATAATTTAGAATGGAAAAAAAATGTCTCCCAGGCTATAAGGTCTTTGTCTTGACCGCAGGATGGATCTTTGATGGATGCAAATAACTCCCTAATGAGCTGAGGATCATTCTAGCTTTTGAAACAGAGAAAGTGTCTCAGTGAATCAGTCTAGTCCTCTCTCTCATTCAGCAGCTTGTCTCTAAAAATTGCTTTTGAGGAGCTAATTCAGAAGCAGACACTCTGCAGTAGGACTTTTACTGATCTCCTCACTAGGAAAAAACAGTCTACTTAATTCTCCAAAGTTTTGTGATGAATAAAGATCTGAAGCATGGATATTACTTTCCAGAAGTCTTGTTGGCTTTTAACACTTACAGTTACAAAGCTGGATTTTCATGCTACCAGTTCATATCCAATGAAAGCAACTCAGTAACTATTATTAGTGGCAACTAAGAGCAGATACTTAGATGTCTTAAAGATCTAACTATAAATGTGTATTCCTAAATTCTATAATGAATCCTTGACCTATGCACTTATTCATGGCTTTCACCACTCAGAAGCCTCCAGTAAGGGTGTATGACTGTCTCAAATCCTCTGTACTCTTTCAAGCTTCCCACTGGAAGCTGAATCAAATTCAAAGGAAATCTATACAGCTATGGTCTGTCTACAGTTTAACTAAAGTGTCACTGGAGACTCCAGAAAAACTCCAATCTCAGATACAGCACAACTTTATAACTTCCAGATAAAGTTCCCCTGTGCAAGAAGCATTTTTCCTAGGGCAAGGCTAAAACTGTTCAGGGACCTCTTATAGGACACAAAGAATTTTTTCTGCTCCCAATGCCAAGGTGCATTTGTTCATTCGTCAGTATTTAATGTGAAGCCAGAGAAATGTACACCTGAAAACAGTTACAAACTCCTGCCAGCGATAACCTCTCCTCTGCATACATTTCTCAGACTAGATAGTAGCAGTGAGAATAAACTCTTCTTAGTCATGTTGTTTAATGCAGTGCTATTCTAATATTCTAACACAGCTATTCTAATACCGCATAGAGCAGAAGGTTGTTTCTACCTACTGTTCATGCTAATGCTTTTCCATACCACCCAGCTCAGGAAGGACAGTTGAATCCAATCAATAGCTATGCATACATTTTTTTTCTCAATTAAGAAAGATCACATTGCAACCTCCTGAGGACTCTGGTTATTAATATATTAAAAAAATATATGATTTTTCAGCTTGATAGAAACAAATACATTTTTGCCCCATCAATAATATATCACGTGCAAATTAGTGTCTGAATTAATGTTGTGCGGCTGCAGTGAAAAAAATAGCACTGGCTTTATTACATAATAAAATGCCCTTAATTGTTGGACTAGAGCAGCTTTATAACATGCCATTACTTCTGGTAACAACCTCTGCCTTTTCATCGATCAGAAAATGTTATCAGTCAGAGCCAGATTGAAAGTAAAACTGAAGAATAACATTACAGAGCTGATGCAGTTGAGTGAAATAAATTGATGCTGCCTGGCTTTGAATTCAAAATGAAATATAATTAATAAGAAGATTTATAGAATAACACATTTCCAACTTTTGAAGTCAAATGTTTGCATTCAACGAGATAAAGTATTACATACAATTTAACTGCATTTCTCAAACCATGAATGACATGTCGTTAAGCTTTTTTTTGTTTGCTTGTTTGTTTGCTTTTCTGTGGCTTAATTAAGGAGCATCTCAAGGTACATTTTGGAATTCCTCTAATGTCACCAAGCTCTCAGCAAGTGTGGCAGCCCCAGAGGTTGTGACGGCAAGAGGCTTTAAAAACATTATCTTGTTTCCATCTGTTTAAATGCAATTTATGGATTTAGTATCCCACTTTAAAGAAGTTTCTTTTTCCTTTTTCCTCTTAATTTTAATTTTTTCACTTGTAGGCAGAATTTTAAAAGCAAGAAGAACATAGCTGAGGTACACAAACTGGGGTCTATGATTTCATTCCCAGTCCGTACCCTCCAGCCTCAACCATGGAAAACAGACATATTTAAGGAAAAACTTAATAAGGTTATTAGAACTACAGCTGCCCTTAACTGCATTCTTAAATCAGTGTATTGGGCTGTAATCCCTGTGGGCTGGAGATTGCATTTTAGCACGTCCTTAACTCTGCCAGAACAGAAATAGTAATAATGAATTAGTTTAGCCTATTAATATGGAAATCCTATACAATGACACCAAGTTTCATGGATAATTTGAGAGGCTATCATGAAATACATTGTCTAGGGTATCTGCCACAGCTCTATACAGAATACACAATAATGTTTATATTACTGATTCCTTGAATTGCTGTCTCAGTTCCTCTTTCTTTCTTTCTTTCTTTCTTTCTTTCTTTCTTTCTTTCTTTCTTTCTTTCTTTCTTTCTTTCTTTCTTTCCTTCTTTCCTTCTTTCCTTCTTTCCTTCTTTCCTTCTTTCCTTCTTTCCTTCTTTCCTTCTTTCCTTCTTTCCTTCTTTCCTTCTTTTTTTTTTCCCCTGTGAACAACATTACTTGTGTAGCTTTCTAGTGCTCCAAAGGTCTGCAGTTATAGGCAAGCAGGCAAATATCTAAAATCCAGAGGGGAACCTGTAAGACAAAACTCTGTTACTAATCTCAAATTGATCAACGTTTGTGGGTGTTCTGTTCTAAGGGTGTAAGAACAAGTATGAGTGTGCTATGGGAGTGAGAAGTCTAAGTTAAGTTGCTGAGTTAAAAGTGGAGAACTGCAGAAGGATTGTAAGAAGCTAAAAGTCTTGGTGATTAAGTGGCAGATGAAATTCAGGACAGATTAATGTAAAATGGCACATATGAGGCAAAACAATCCACACTTCACATATAAAATTATGGGCTCTGAGCTAACTTCCATTACTCAGAAATGAAATCTTGGGGTTATAATGTATAGTTTCATTGAGCTCGGAGCCCAGCTGTGGTAAAATAACCCAAGCAGAATATTTAGAATGGTTAGGAAAGAGGATAAAATAGAAAATATCATTATATCACTATGTAAAGTACTGGTGTATCTTCATCTTAAATTCTGTCTGCAGTTCTGGTCCCTGTTTCAAGGCCATAATGCTACTAGAAAAGGCCAAGTTAAGAGTAGCCAAGGTAATCAATAGTGGGATTCAAATTTCACAAGGACACACTAAATAGGGTGCAGCTTTTCAGAGAAAAATAGTGGCAACAGAGAGGGTTATTACAAATGTGTATAAAGATCTGTGGGATGTATAAGGGGCCCATAGGAAATAATTTTCCTCTCTCTCTACCCATACAAAAACTAGGGTCTTCTAGTCAAGGCAGCTGGTAGTGGATTCACAGCAAAACCAACCAAGAAAATGTTTTGTACACAACAGAGAATTAACCTCTGAAATTCCCTGCTGCAAGAGGCTGTGAGTGTTGAAATTGTGAACAGAGAAGGTGACCGGATGAATTTCTGGAATAACAATAAATTGAGGGTTAATAAGGTCAGACAAGGGATTTGGCTTAGGTGTCCATAGGCTGCAAATTTTTGAGGAGCAGAGGAGTATTCTGGCATTGTATTGCTGTGTGGTCTCTGTATCCTCCTCCCCAGACATCTGCCACTGGCCACCTCAGATGACAGGGGACTGAGCTGGCTGACCCAGCACAGCAGCCTTTTGTCTGTGCTTGTTCTGTCTCATAAGCTGTCCATACTCAGTCACCACTATCTCATGTTGCACACTTTATGGCAGTGATGTCTACAGAGAAAACTTCCCCATATGCCTGCTGTTTCCACCTCAAACTCATCATCCAGCCTCAAATAAGAGTTTGAATTGAGCCCATCAATTTTTTATTTAAATCTGGATTTAGTCTGGCCATTAGAAAGAAAGAGTTTGGACAATAAATTGAGATTAAAACCAGAAAGATGCTGAGGTCCAATAGAGTTCAGCGCTTATGTTATCTCTCTCCATAAGCCATCTAGTCCTCTTTATCCACACAGAAAATGGAAATGCATCTTTCCAAAACAATGAAGAGATGAAATTAACATCAGCAAAGCTCACTACTATCTCTCTGGCTGAAGATTGTAGATTGGAGAAAAATGTCTGGTTTTGGTATGTAAAATGCAGCTGACAATTACTCTTTTTTTCTGAATTTTCTCAGTGCTTTCCATTCATGCCTGGCAGTCTTTCTGTACCCCCTCCCACTTCCTACAAGTGCCTTATCTGTGTATTCTTGAATTTATCACTGCAAAATTGAATTCTCCTTTACAATGAAAATGCTAGGAACCCAGCCTGCACTGAAGGAGAAAAAAAACCAACACTTTTCAATTTGTTCAGAACTGCTGTGCAAATGAAAACAACAAGAAGAAAATGCCTGATTAAAAGAAACTCCCAGCAGCAGAGTTTTGCATTGAGTTTAAATTTCTGTTTCTCCTGAAACATACTGTCTAAAAGTTTCTCTTTACCAGCTAAAATTCTTCTCTTCCTCCAGAATTTCTTTGATTTCACACTTGCCACCTTAAAGATGACTGAAGACTAAATTGTGTGTTGTTTTATTCAGCCTGGCAGTATGGTAGGAAGTAACAAGGTGTCTTTCCACTTACTTGTAGGATCACCTGGAACTTCAGACAGTCACTTTCAAGGGTAAATACAGTTTCCAATATGCATACTGCAAAGATATATATACTAAAGCTTAAATCCAGAATTCCTGGTTTCAGGGAGTATTTAACCTTCAATGAGTAAATAAACTCTTTACAGTCAAGTTAAACACCAAATGTGTTTGTAGGCCTTGCTTTCATCATCAGAAAATGTCCAGCCAGTCGTAATAACAGACAATATTCTCAGCCACTGAATCTGTCTAGTCTGGTAATCACTGTATAGGTCTCAGTAAATTGCTTACTATTTCTTACTTCTGTTTATGGACCTGCTGGCTGTAACTTTGCTGAAACCTTTTTTGAACCTGCTGATACTACCTGCCTACTCCTGCAACAACAGATTCTAGAAGCATGTAAGCACATCCTTTTATATATTTTAAAATCCGCTCCTACCTGTTTCAGTGAATGACCTGTGGTTCAAGTGCAGAATGATTCCTAAGGAACATCAGCATTCCTTAAATATCTTCACATGCCTAGGAAAAAATAGTCAACAGGTTTCTAGGTGAAGCAGTAAAGTTAGAACAGAATCATAGAACAGTTTTTTTGGGAAGGGACATTTAAAGACCATCTAGTTCCAACCTCCCTGAAATGATCAGGGACATCTTCACCTAGATCAAGTGGCTAAGAGCCCCATCCAACCTGAACTGTATTGTTTCCAGAAATGAGGCATTTACTGCCTCTCTGGGCAACCTGGGCCAGAGTTTCACCACTCTCAGCCTAAAAACTTTCTGAATCTGAACCCACTCTCTTTTAGTTTAAAACCATCATGTCTTCTCCTGTCCCTACAGGTCCTATTAAAAAATCTGCCCCCATCTTTCTTAAAAGCCCCCTTTAAGTACTGAGTGGCCATAATAAGGTTTCCCCAGAGCCTTCTCTTCTCCAGGATGAACAACTCCAACAGTCTCAGCCTGTCCTCATAGGAGAGGTGTTCCAGCCCATCTTTGTGGCCTCCTCTGGACCCTCTCCAACAGGTCCATGCACTTCTTATGTAGGGAGACCCAGAGCTGCACACAATACTCCAGGTGGGAATCACACAAAAGTGGAGTAGAGGGCCCAAATCAATGACCTTGACCTGCTGCCCATGCTTCTTTTGATGCAGCCCAGGATGCAGTTGGCTTTCTGAGCTGTAAGTACACATTGCTGGCTCATGTTGATTTTCTCTTTACCCAGTCCTTCCAAATCCTTCTTGGCAGGGCTACTCTCAGTCACTCCATCCCCCAACCTGTACTGCACTTTAAATAGGCTCAATTCTTGAGCTTGTAGAAGCTGTGCATAGCAGTTAAGTACCACATTTACATGTTGCAGGAGATGCTGAGACATATGTTCCAAGTGAATATCCAGTAATCTAGTTTCCAGATGAATACATTTGGAAGAAGCAGCAGTCAACATCTTGAGTACAGATAACAACCCATCTTGTGGGACTGTGAAATATTTAGAGAGTTTTCTAGATGAATGAAAAACCTTTAGAGCATAACCAGAAGTACCAAAATACCTGTCATGATTTCATTCATATCTATGTGTCTGTTTTCAAATACAGTTATTTGTTTCTTAAGGGTTTTACCTTAATAAAAAAATGCTTTCCTTTAATCTAGTTTTAGAGAATTTTGACAGATGAAAAGATTTTAAGGTGTCCCATTCTTCTGAGAACAGACAAATCAAAGGGAGGACTCTGGTCCATCCTCACTGTGCCTGAAGTCCCAACACAGCACCGGTGGCTTCACGTCAAAATTGTTAATGGTCCTCCAGTAAGTTGCAAAAGCTTGTATGAGGATTGATGTTGTAGCTGTCTGTTTAGGAAAGTGTCTTCTGGTAGCAAGGCTTAACCAAATTGTTGTTGACACTTAGCAGAACAAAAGGGATAATTTCTTAAACCTGTGAGACAAGTCAGCATTGCAAGCACAAGCTTTCTAACATTTAAGGATCTCAGAAGGGACTGCATGAGAAATGGACTGAGTTTTCACCTTGACTGTCTGGGTCATAGGTAAATAAATTATGTTCTGATGTGAGCTGCAATAGTCTCCCATAGAGAGCTCAATGGGAGCACTGGCAGAATTGAAAAGAGTACTACTGCCTTTCCTGGGATACTTCACTATAGACTGCTCCCCAGTATTGAGATGAGAGCTTTGCTCAAGAATACAAGCCTTCTATAAAGAAGCACCACACCTAGATAATAGTCAACTATTTATACCAACTTAGTCTTCATAAAGAAAGCTTGGAAAGCTAAATAAAAATTCTTAGGCCATCACAATTTTATTATTATCATTGCTATGAATATTGTCTGCAGCTATCAAGGGCAGTTGTAAAAAAGGAGACCAACACTACCAGGATATATCCTCTAATTTTGGCTGGCCATTCTCTTTTCAGTTTTGTGTGCTCCCAGTTTCTACTACCATGCTTCCTCAATGGTTTATTCTCAACAATTCTCACCCGGTCTAGTGGGTGTCAGGGAGGTGTAGTACCAATGAGTTTGCTTCAGGCAGATTACAGAATCACAAAGTCACAGAATCTTCATTGTGGGAAGGGACCTTTGAGATCATCGAGTACAACCATAACCAAAAAAAAGCCCCCAAAAAAACCAACCTAAAAAACTCAACCCATACCAATGCAAAAAAAAAAAAACCAAAAACAAAAAAAACAAAACAAAACAAAAAAACCACCACAAAAAACCCCACCCCAAAACAACAAAAAACCAACCCCCAAAAACCAACCAAAAAACCACACCACACACTTTCAACACCACACCCAAAAATCCGCACCATAACAACAACTACCACACCCAACAATCTGAGGTAAGAAGCATCATTTTGCCATCTTGAACCAAGTGAAAAGACCTCTCATCAGGACCTTTGGGCTAACATCTCAGCAGCATTCAGAAAATAAGACTTTTGTCCTCATGCATGCAAGAAAAACCTATAAAGCAAGTTCTGTATATCCATGCAGGAGAGTTTGTATCTCCCCCACTAACCATGGCATTCATTTAAAGGTTAAGAGCTTTGAAATTACTTCTATAGATACCGAGTTTATAAAAAAAAAACCCACTTTTTTCCTATGAAAGAAATCTCTAGTTAAATAGTCACTGTGAATGTACATCACTTTAATCCAAATCACTTAAAAATGGGATTTAAGGTCTAAGGAGAATAGTGAAATTTAGGTTTCACTCCTCTTGGAGCACAGTATAATCTAGGTTGTTGTCCTGTTGCTGGATGAGCTCACCCCAAATTAGGGGTTAGGTAAGTAGCTGGTTTAGATTCTCATGTAGCTACCCTTGGTCGTGGTACCATGTTGATATACTGTATATAGTGGTTTGGCTTCCATGCTGCTGCAAGGCTCAGTGGTTTGGTACTCTCAGCTTGATGGATAAAATTATGCTATCTTACCTTTTTTTTTAACTGTCTTTGTGATTCTTACTAGACAAAGCCCCTTTCTGAATAAGTTTTTTCAAGTTTCTTTGGACTGAATAACAAAAGAAATGTTTGTACAGCAAACTCTTCCATCAAGTACTCAGGCAGTTTCTTTATATGTGTGCATACACATTCACGATGCTTTCAATTGGTTTTCTGGCGTATCTCGGAACAATTCTCTTTGGATGTTTGCTATTGTTTGTCTAAGACTGTCTTTGTTTATGCAATCTGGTAAAATTTAAATAAAAAAGCTTTTCCTGAAAAGCTTTGAAGACTTGGGTGGCTCTGGACCCTGGGGAAAGGCTGTGCTCTCTCATACAGGATGTTAATTGGAAATCATCTTAGTTTTCTTCTCTGCTCTTCCCTGTAATTTTTAGTGGGGGGTTTGAAATGGTTCAAGTAATATCCTCTGTGCTGGAAAAGCAACCCCACTTCAGAGCATGCTATTACTGACAACCGTTGATGCAGGGCGTAGATAGAATCATCAGGGGGAGGGAAGTCTGACCAGCAACCAACGCTGGGATCTCTGGGGCTAAGGCAGGGCAGGCGAGCTGCTGCTACAGCTGTCTCTGCTGTGTTTGTTCTGTGGATAACAGAAGGATTTCAGTTCTCCAAGCTTTTGTTAAAAAGTACTTTGCAAAGCTCTGCACTACCTACCACAGTGAGAATTAGTATCTTTTGTTTTATCAGCAGATGTGGTCTGAAACTGTGCAAGTTCCAAATAAACAGGCAGTGCAGAACACAACACATCAGTCAGGATTTAAAGTCAAGCTATATCTAAGCTCCAGAGTGCAGGAGTCTGGTTTTGCTACTAAAAAATGCAGTACTTGTTTTCTTGAAAGACTTAGCATGGCTGACAACCAGATGGCACTTCTGAGTTTTCTTCTTCTGTGGGACAGGCTGGAGATTTTGTTCTGCCCACNGTCCACTTCTGCAGATCCAGATGATCACTTCTAGCTGAGGAAGCAGGGAGGGTCATCAAGGTTTTCACAAATGTGTATGTAGGCATTATAGAGTGACATAAAAGAAAATGCAAAGAATTGTGCAGATGACAGTGATGGTATGGAAACATAACTGGTTTATTCCCATCTCTGACTGGAAATGCCACAGTTCTTGAATGTTCAGATCCTTCCACAATAAATCCATGTTGCACACAAGAAAGTATTTTATTCATAAGGGATGAACATGTATATGATTCCAACTTACAGCTTTATACCACTTTATACCCAGCCTTCCAGTTTAGCCAGGAATTTTCCTTTAGGTCTGCATTGAGAGCCTCACAAAGTCAATAGAAAGCCTGCTGTTGAATGCTGATGGGTTTTGGCTTAAGCTTTAAGGGATATATACTCTTGCTTGACTGTGTGGTTTATATTTTGATGAATTGCTTGTCATATTCCCTCAGATAATTCATGGCTTCACTGGAGAGATAAACCCAAATCTTGTTCAGTCGACCCATCTTTTATAGGTATTGCAATTTACAATATATCAATCATCTAGATGTCTTTAAGACATTTACAGTAACATTGTAAAATTATATAAGACTAACATTTCAGAGATCAAAACTGGAGAGATTTTGTTAGCACTTAAAGTGTCTTACGTATACTTAATAACACATTTAATTTGCAATGAATTCCACTGAATATTCACGATTTCCAAAATGCTCCCATTAGTTATTACAACTGATCCATCGCTGTATAATGGACAAGGAGTAAGCAGAAAGTAAAGCCAGATTCTGGAGTCCATCCCCAGGCACAGTGCAGGGGCTTACAGGATCCTTAGCTTCATTAGCAGATGGCAACAACAGCACATTACAGTCAATGGAAACCTTACTCTCAAGTTATGTGAAAGGCCATTGCTTCATTTTCTTAATCATTAACTTCAAAGTATATTTTGGTGGCAAAAATCAGTTGCCTTCCAGCCTTTGTTCCTTAACAGCATCAACCTGAAGTACTTGATATCCCATTATTTGCATCCTGCATAGGATTTTCCATTATCATTGTTGTAATCCTTTGTGCAAACCTTCTGTGGGCAGACTCAGTGCAGGGTGAGTTCTACACAGGAGAAAGCACTTATCTTGGGCAACATACTGCCAAAGGCAACCAAATTGTCTGCTGCCTGCTTTGTGTCATGTCAAAGGCCAGTGGCAGTGGCTGAGAGGGTGGATAGGGTGTGTTGGGTGACTGGAGAACATACAGGTGTGTGGTCACCCCAAACAGCAGCAATAGCTGTCATGAAACCCTCAGCAGTAGCAGCAGCAGACTTGATTCTGGTCAAAAGCCTTTTCCCTATTTGGCCCCTCATTCTTGAGAAATAAATAAATAAAGCTGTTGAGATGCCTTGCAATGTCTGTACGTCATTGTATGCTTAGGAGACGAGTAAGGATCCAGTAAGGATTTATGTGTCAATATTATTTTCTTGTGCTACACACTTGCTTTCTACTGGAACAGATTAGAACTTCATTTCTGTTTCAGCCACATTTAATTATTACAATAGCCTGCAGGCAGTCATAATCCTAATCTCTATTTTCTGGCTCCATTCAAATGTGCCTAGTCAGGTTTTATGAAAGGTTAATAATATACCTGTTAGAGGACAGCACCTACTTTCATCCAATTGGAATGTTTTTTGCTACAGGAATTTTGGAATGTTTTTGTTGGAAATATTTGGACAATTTTGAAGAATTAGTCATCCAAATTCCAGTATGGAGAAGAATGAGGGGTTGAAAGAAGGCATCAAGGACACCTTAATTAGTTCACAGAAGTATTCTTATAAAGATGGTGTATGTTGTATCTTAGGAGGCTTCATGATGCATCTTCTGCACCAAGGTCTTCCAGCCTTTTAACCTCTTGTGCAGTGGTCATCCACAAAGCCAGAAAGGCTCTGGCCACGTGTCTTCCCAGGTCACAGTTCATCCTTCTAAGTTTTAGATGTCTGCAGTGTCTCAGAGAAATTGAAGAGGAACTTCTGGGCATGATTCACCCTAATATAGATAACTGAGGTAAATTAGATGATTCACACTCTATGAAATGGAGCCAAGGGTGACTACCGCAGATGTACGGGACAATAATACCTAAAATCAAGCAAGATGTGTCTCATCTCTAATTACATCAGTGATGGCTATGAACTTAAAATTAGTGATGAGTGGTGGTTCTATGTGTGTTCTATTATTTGGCAATAAAAATTGCTGATCCCAACAAAAAGAAAGATCTTTTAAATCTTTTTTGCACCAGATGACTAGCAAGTGTGCAATTAAATGGGTCATAAGTGGCAGAGCTTTCTCTGGGTGTAAATTATACCATCTCTGATGTGTAACCCTCCCAAATTTGAGATTGAAGGGAAGTTTGTTTTAAGGACCTCCCAGGCCCTTCACCATAAAGTGACATGGGAATACTCTTGATTTCAATAAACACTGCAGAGAGATCTGTAATGATCTATGACTCATTTCTTGCTGGAATGAGGAAATAATTGTATTTGATTTTATCTTTTTCCTTTGAGCAGGAAGAATGGAACAACAGTTGTACCCAGGATGCCAGCATTTGTCCCTTTAATTTAAATCTGGTTCCTAATCTTAAAGAAGAAAAAGTGTGTGCGTCTGTGAGCTTTAATGAAAATGGCCCTCACCCATAAATACAACATTATGAATGCCTCAGATGCTAACAGCAAAAATAATCTTTGTGAATAATCACCTTAATAATGATTTTCATTAATCTTTGTTCAGAGCTATTCTCTTTGATTGAGATGAAGAGGAACAGTAGGTAGTGCAAATTCATAGCAATGCCAGGTACATTCAGAAGATACTCTAAGGCTTTGCATCATAAAAGCCCCTTCTGATCTGCCATGTGTACAGAGAAACTGGCATGGTCCCTCTTAATAAAAGAGTAACACAAAGAACTTTTATCAGAATAAAGGCTGTGTTCTCATTAGATATTGCAGCATGGCTTCAGTAACTATGGAATTTTTCCCTTGTAATTTTCTTTCTGAGTTTAGTGCTCCTGCAAGGTATAGGGAGAAAATATACATGAACTGCATGACAGTTTTACCAGGATTTGAACTTCTGACTGTTTGAATGTAAAACAAGATACTTTCCACTGCTTCAGAAAGACAGTGAGACTAATGCTGCTGAAGAGGGAAGCCCAAAAGTTTCAATCCTGAAAGGCAGGAACAGGGAAATGGGGGCTAAGAGGGCTTGTTCCTTTGTCTTTATGTCCGCTTGCTTCTCTATCCTGATTTTGAATAAAGGAATCTCATTATAGATGCTCTGTACTGCAGATGTCTGTCACCCAGGAAAGGTTGCTGAAACCTTAGCTTTCAATCCACTTTGCTCACCTGTCAGTAAAACTGAAGACGATCTTGTTTAAGGACAATCCCTGGAATGTGGCATTAGACTCTAAGCAGTGATTCTGATTTCCAGACAGAAGGTTAGTATTTGGTAATATTGGTTGTATTGCAGTAGTCTAGACCCAAAACATACTAACACGAAGCCATACAAACTAAAGTTCTGTTGTGTTCATATATTAATTGCTTTCCATAATCTTAATTTTCTTAGATGAACCAGAGCTAGCCAAGAAGAAAGTGGGAAAAAAATGTTAACATCAATGACATGAGCCTACATGTTTTTATCCTTGAGAAGTGAAGTCTTGGAATCATTCATAAACTGCATATAAACCTGCTGCAAATTCTGATTTAGGATCCTGCCAAGTACGCCAGTTTGTCATGAATGGGTGATTTAAATTGCTTAAAGAATCACCCCCAAAGGTGTTAGCAAAGGTGTTTTAATATGATGTTGTAGAAGTGTGACTTAAAGTTCGATGGCAAGATTCACTCTATGAATTACTGCGTGGAAAAGCATGCGAAGGAAAATAGAGTTACACTCAAGGCAGAACGATTCACAGCCTGGGGACACAAAAGATAAGGGAGTCCCTCCTGTTGAGTCACAAGGTTCAGATTGGGACCTCTTGCTTTCTAAACTCCTTCTCAGAGAGGAGTCTTGGTGCAGTTGGATCCCGACATAGTCCCAGACTTGATCAATGGTATATAGGATTATATATGCAAATTTTAAAGGATGCAATGTTTATGTAATGTTTTATTAGCATCAATTCAGCATACAAAGTTACCAAGGCAAAATCAAAGTTATTATACTATGTGGTTATGTGCAATTTAGATTTTTAGGAAAAAGTTTTTTACTGTGAGGGTAGTAAGACACTTGAACAGGTTTCCCAGAGCAGTTGTGGGTACCCCATCCCTAGAAGACCAGTTTGGATGGGGCTTTGAGCAACCTGGTTTAGTAGAAAATGTCCCTGCCCATGACAGGGGGTTGGAACAAGACTTTTAAGGTCCTTTCCAACTCTACCCATTTTATGATTCTATCATTCTATAATATCAGTCATTTACCATTTGTAAAAGATCTCTCTGCCTTGAGGAACAACCTTGAGAGGCATCCCAGCTTCCTCTTGCTTTATATACTGAGCATGACATCATATGAGATGGAATATCTTTTTGGTCAGCTGAGGTCAGCTGTCCCAGCTGTGTCTCCTCCCAACTTTTTGTGCACTTCCAGCCTACTCACTGGAATGACAGTGTGAGGATCACAAATGGCTTTGACTGCTTAGCAACAACCAAAACCACCTGTGTTTTACAAATGCTATTTTCATCCCAAATCTAAAATATAGCTGCTAATAAGAAGTCAGCCATCTCTCAGCTGAAACCATGAGTCACTCTGCTCTATTGTGGGTTTTCATAGAACAGATTGAGAAGTTCTTCACCTGGCTATGGTTCAGGCCTTTAGAATCACAGAATCGTTATGGTTGGAAGAGACTTTTAAGATCATTAAGTCCAACCTTTAAACTAGCATTTCCAAGTTATCACTAAACTGTGTCTCTCAGCACTGCAACTACATGTCTTTTAAATGCCTCCAGGGATGGTAAGTCAACCACTTCCCTGGACAGCCTCTTCCAATGTTTTATAACCCCTTTGGTGAAGAAATTTTTTCCAAATATCCAATCTAAACCCCCCCTGGTGGAATTTGAGGCCATTTCCTCTTGTCCCATCACCTATTACTTCGGAAAAGAGACCCTTTACTTCCTTTGGACCCTGACCCAAACTACTGCTAGTTTGGTTAAGGTATTGATTGCATCTGTTACAAACCCCATCCTTCCCATTTGTAGTTCACATAGTTCATGAATTCCCATAATTGTTTTTAATCTCAGGTTGTAAAAGCAAGATCCAAGCTGCATTTCCTGCTGTGCTGCATGCTCTTTGGAGACTGTAATCTTACCGCTATGACCCCAGACAGCCACCATGGTAGTGCCTTCAATGCTCTGGCACCATAGGTTTCTATTGTAAGTGCAGAGCAGCTTGGGAATTACTCTGCTATGGCATTGCTATCATTAGTTATGTTTATATCAGTAAATTAAACTTTGACAGAAAACATTCCTGGGCAATGGAACTTCAGTGTCTCCACTGTTAAAAGATTAGGATAGTCCTCAGTACACAGTACACTGCACTTACTCGTGAATAAGGGCATTGTTTGGAAAAAAAAGGAGTCTGCAGGCAGATGTCCAGTTTTGCAGGGTAAGAAGATGGGCATGGACCGTGTGCCAGTGGATTTCAGCACCATACATATTTCATTTATTAGAATAGATATAGCTCTTTTTGTTAATGGGGTTTTTTTCTAACTCAGTTTTCTCCAAGTTATGATTTTAATTATCTGTACTATGTTTTAAAAGAAAGGTGTTTTCATCAGAACAGATAATTACTTGGTTGATCTATTAATTTCTAAAGATAATTTAATTTATTAAGATTCATGCTTACATTTTTAATACCTCCATCTACCTACTAATTACTATGAAATTAATTTTTATCTATTTTTAAGCCATGCTCATTCTTCTTGTACATCTAACTTGCTGTTATTGTTTTCTGTGCTGTTTAGATGAGTATGTGTGTGTTTGCATTAAGAAATGAATTACTGTATAAAAATCTTAGAAATCAGCCTGGAAAAAGCCCCTAAGACTTTGAAGGCAGTCTCAGCAATATGTATGTTCTTGACAGATATTTTTCTAGGGTGTTTTTGATGGGTGTTTCACAGCTTTCCCGGACAAACCTTTCCCAAGCCCATGAACCTTACATTCAATAAGCTTTTTGTAGGTCTGGCATGGATCTCTCTGGTAGTTTAAAGCTGTTGCTTGCTGTCTTCTCATCACAACCCTAATATTTACTGTCTTTCCTCCTAAGCTATTCCAGACCTCTGGTGGTACTCATTGCTCTTCTTGTAATGTCAGTCTTGTCTGCTTGAAAATATGTTGAGCCTTTGTCATCCACTTTCATGAAACTGTCCAGAAAGATAAAATGGGACGTAGATCTCCATAACATGAATTATGGCGATGGATGTTTCTATAGCACTGTGCCTTCTTCCTTTTCTGTATAACTGAGTTGAGATCAGGAAATCAATGGCAAAACTAATGTGGTTTTCAAGAGGCCAGAGACCTCCTCTGTAAACTCTGAGATGCACAACAGTGGGTGAGTGGAAAAATCAAGTGAATGGAATTGTCTGCTGCATGAGTCCTGGAAGACAGCTGTAAACATTGCACTTGCATAATGTATATTCCATTGCATGTCTGGGTCTTTGAATCAAGTATAAAAAGTAATAAGACTGATCAGCACAACTGAATACAGAAGAAAACAAGCTGCAAATATATCTTTAACAGTAAACTTACGCATAGCGAAAAGGTTTCTGGGTGATCTTCTGATTTTAGTCTGCCTCTGTGGGTGTCTTTTCTTTATCACTGTTGAAATAGTTAAACAAATGTAGAACTTAAATAATGTATCATTTCCAAGCTAATGTGTGGAAAATCAAGGAAACAAGGGAAAATCTTCTAACAGTTTCTAAAATATAATTTCTTCCCTTATGTGTATCTATTGTTTTGTGTTCATAATGTATCTATCAGACTTCTGCAGAACAAGCCCACTGCTATGTAAATTATTTGTTTTAACTTCCACCCTTTTAAACATTAATTACAATGTTATTCTGAATGTGTCAGTCCTGTGAGGATAGGTCTGTGCTTGCATTATACCAGTTAGCTATTTTGATTTTGTAACTTTAAGATAAAAACACCAGTCATTTAATTTCTTTGCTATACTATCAAACACATAAAGGCTTATCTGAAGCTCCTGCTAATTGGACCCTGTTAATTTGCTTAACAGCACTTTTGATAACAGCTAAAATAAAGGCAAGAGAGTAAAATTTGAAGCTGTGACTTGAACATTCACGTGCTGATTCCTCAGACTAGGTGGTGTGTGCAAGCAAGTGGAACCAGCTGTATAAGGAGTGGGACCAAAGATTTTTATCTCCTCAGAAAATGGCATAGCAAATAAACACGTAACGTGGATACTCTTCTCCTCCTGAATATTAATAGCGCTGTGATCTTCTGATAGGAAGAACCCACTCAAAAGCACAGACTGTGCATTTTGTCTGGTGGCAATAAGAGATTTAGGATCGAAATATGAGCATAAAACTTAGCTGTTTCTTTGAAATGTAGCCGTGCTGAGCAGTGGTTATACAGATCTTTGTGATGTCAGAGTCCACCAAATTCTGCACTTATTTTTTGTGGACATGATTTATAAAATCATGTTGATCACTTCTGGGTTTTATAAATTTTTTTTTTCCCCTGCCAACTTTAAGCATTTTGCAAGCATTGGCTGAAAATTAGTCCTCTTTTAAATTATAATCCAGCCCTTTGGCTGGTCCTCTTTAAAAAATTGCCCTTAATTGCTTTCCATTAGGATAAGAACATTAAAGGTACAGTCAGTGACAGCCGCCCATTAGAGATGAACTAACAGAACGTGTGTGATCTCTGAGCCGTGAGGAAGATATGGTCTAGATAGACATTACTGTGTCCTGAAGGTTATGCAAACTGCTGCCTGCTCTGGTTTCTCTGCAATTAACAGAAAACATGAAAACATTACCAGGGTTTGAGTTGACTCACCTTGAAAAAAAATAATTGCATAACCTCGGCTGAAGCATATGAAAAGTTAATAAGGGAAGCATTGTTTCCTTGGTTAAATAAATGATAAGTATTTGTAAAGTGCAGCCTGAGCTGAGAATCATATTCTCTCCTCATTGGGAACCACATGCAACAGCAATTTATTAATGTTCTAACGCTGTGCAACCTGCACACCAGATTTCAAATAGGTTAAATGTAGCACGGCATGTATAACATTAAGTATGGCAATTAAAACATCTCCACATCCTATTCCTGATCAAAAATGACTGTCGCTATATATACACGCTGCTGTCATTAATGTTTCCGCCCTTGAACTTGTAGTTTGCTGCATGTGATGCCCTGTCAATTAAGTGCAATTACACTTATGTTCCCTCATTTGGTGAGCTTGCCAATTTATGGTTCAGTTGCTGGGAATGGGGAGGAAATTGGACCATGTTGCTCCCACTGATGAGACTCTGAGAAGAAAAATATCATGTGAAGCATGTACATTTAGGCAACTTTATCATGCTTGGAGCAACAAGGGATGAATAAGAAATTCCCAATAATTTAGGAAATGAGAAGTGGGACTTTCCCCCCCCTCCCCTCTCCCCTCCAATCCCAGAGGTTTTATGAAATACTTCTATAAAAGATCTGCAAAAACCATAGGGCAACCACAGAGCAAGAATTGTGAAGTCTCCCCAGTGGTGCATAGAAAGGATAGGATGCTGTTAGTGTCATTTTTGTTTGTCTTTGATACCCCAGTGTCAGGAGGAAAGATATAAAATTTCAACATTTAAAAATAAACTAATCTATTAAAATGGACTTCTGAAAATTTCCATCAATATATGTTCTCTTAGCTGCACAGAAAAGGCTGAATCTGTTAAATCATGTTAAAGGAGAAGGAGGGGGAAGTGATGGCTTATGTGTAAAGAAGAGGAAGAAGAGGAGGATGATGGATGTTTCTGTGGAGGAGGTGGAGGGCAAAAAATAGCAGATGCTGGCATGAGGATAAAGTGCTGCTGCTTGGCTGGAAGGTGCTGAACATGTATGTGTAGCTGTTTTTCCATGTGATCTCCAGCAACAGGAGAACTAATGTCCAAAACTATCTCTTTTAGGTGCCAAAAATGGATCATCTTGTCTCAATAACTAGGCAAGATTATGTCAGAGAAGTCCTGACTTACAAATCTTTGAAGGACACCAAATGATGTATGTTTCCTCAAGCCAGTTGTTTGGTGAGCTTGCCATGATTCCCCTTACAGGCTTTAGAGAAGGACTCCCTCCAGCTCCCTGGGATCTTAAGCACCACCTAAAAGAGGTCAGATATATTATGTCTCCTGAGTTCCCATTTCCCTTCACTGAGCTGAAAAGGAACTAAAGAGGACATGTTTTCTTGCTCGGAGAGGTGAGCTAAATCTCCACATTTTGTTCAGGCCTGCTCTTCCAGCGGGGTGTATCAGGAGCAGCTGTGTTTGAACTCCAGGAGTGAAATTCTGAATATGATCAGTCGGGGCTTGACATCCAGGAGTGAAATTCTGAATACGATCAGTTGGGGCTGTTTACCTTCAGGAGCCTGTTTCCCCAGATGATAATGCAATGATAAATATGCAATAATGCAATGATAAATATGTTAACTTCCTTTACAAAGGCGTTTGGAAAGTATAAATATCTAGGGAGTTTTATCACATTCCTTTTAAAGCAGAACTCAAGGCTTATTTTAGAAACCTCTCAGGTTTTTTTTGACTGTTTTCAGGATTATAGTCCTGCTTGTATTGATGTTTCCAGGCTTGCAACCTCAAGCCTGAAAATCTCTGACTGCTTATCTCTTGTCCCTGCAACTAAGAATTCAGCTTTTGCTGTCCCTAGTAACACATGCGGGGAAATGCCAAACAGGCTGTGCTATTGAAAGAAAAAAAAAATAAGGAAAAAAATTCAGTTAAACTTGGGCCCTGATACTGAAAACATCTAAATGTTTGTCTGATACAAGTTAAGGGTACAAAAAAGTGTTGGCAGGATGGATAGCTTAGTCATAATATTTTTTTTTTATTATGAGAATTTCTGTCAGCTGTAGTTTTTGTGTTATCAACATCTGTCACTGAGGGCTGGGCTATGATCCATAAGTGTTTCAAGTAAAGGGAAACAGATTTTCTTCTAAAAATCAGAAATTGCCAAGCTGTTGTTTGAAGCAAACCCCTGTATTTAAAGCAATCTTCTCCTAACAGTTCAAGAAAGGCATTTATTTTCTGTGTGTTTTTCTTAATTCCAAGTGTCACCTGAGGTCTATCACTTTCTCTGATAGCTGTGATTTCCTCCATGTTAGTCACTGTGATGTCAATACTGACTAGTATGATCATATTAATTTTCTTTCCTAGAGTGTAAGCGTTAGCATTGTTTAAGCATGTGGTAATTTTTTTCATATGTCACAAAGAGTTTATTTACTGCAGTGGATGACTGATGACTTACAAAATAGCAGTACAGACTTGCACCCCCCTTACTCCATAAGGAACTCGTTTGAGGAGCTGCTATGTTATTCATGGTGCTGGTGTGTCTCTTATTTTCAAGAAAGAAGCAGTCAGTATATCCAATGTCCTAAACAGTGAACATATTGTACCTGATAATCTCTTGAGTTGCCATTAGCCTCCTACATTGGAAAAAAATGTAGTGATTATTCAGCAGACCACTGGGTTTCTGAAGTGTCTATTAGAAATCCTCTAGTTAATTGGAGTTAGCAGTAGCATGAGGAAGAGGCTGATCTCCCAGAGGTTTCTGCTGGCACTTTTTATTTCTTTTTGTTTCAAATACTCTTTTTAACTTCCACAGGTCATGTATATACATTAATCATAATGCTGGCTCAAATCTGGCAGAGTTGTTCAGATGCTGTCTTCATCTGCCAAGGGCTTACACTCCAGAAACTCCCAGAACGCATCTAAATCCTCATTTAGTGATTGTTGTGCTTCTAGGGGTAGACTGACCTGGGGAACAGAGTGAGTGCACGGGGCCAAATCCCTCAGCTGAGCAGCCTCTGAGAAAAATCAGAGCACTTGTTCATGAAGCCCATAGCTTCCATATAAATAGTTCTCTAAAAACAGGGAATTAAGGACAAGTTGTATTTCCTGAAAATCACTGATGCACTGGAACTTCCTTCATCAAATATTTCTTTTGTATAAAACGTTAAGGAATTTTTCTTAAATTTCTATTAATTCCTTCACTGTGAAGTCTTCAATAGCTTGTGGAAATCACTGAATTGTAATTTGTTGGGTCACTGAAAGGAAATCACAAGAAACATAATAACAGTACAATGGCAACAAAATAGGAAGAAAATACAGTCTTGAGGGTTTGTTTTAGCTGAGAAAAGATGTGCTTCAACTGTCTATCTGGCTGGAAGTGAGTGAAGACAGACTAGAGTGCTTAAGATCCACATTACAAAGTGATGTGACATCACATTAAGTAGCTCTTGTTTAGATATAACAGCAAAGTTTATTAATTCAGACTCAGAACCATGCTAATCCAAGATTATTTATGTTCAATGCATGCCTTTTCACTCCTGTACCTGGGTATCAAATCTGCTGTGCGTGTGTTAGATTGGCTGTACCTTGCATAATGAGATTTCTTACATTTACTGATCAATTAGCATGCCAAATATGTAAATGCTATATGCATAACCTTAATTTGTTTGTTTTCATATCAGTTAGGAAATAGAAACTAGACAGAGCACTTGAACAGAAGTCCTGTAAAAGTTAGTGGTATTTATGTATGTAGCTGTTACAAACAATGGAAAGCTGTACTTGCAAGTCTATAAAAAGTGCAAGTTTCCTGGCAAATATACCCCTCTCCAGAGTATATACTAGCCAAGTAGATCTTTTGATAAAAACGAAGAGACAGAATACAACCAGCACTAAACCTGGGCATAAGACAGACTTCTGGCCTGGAGCTACCTCTGCGAACATATAGAAATAGGGGCTCTGAACCACTCATCTCTCAAGTTTGACAGGGATTACGGTCATCTGACTTCAGGAGTCTAAATGTCAGGCATCTGTTCTGAACTAGCTGTCTCATTTCCCTTTATGATCAATGGGGAGAGATCAGCAAGGTGATGATTCATTCCTCTTATCTCTCTCTGGCGTGAATCATTCTTTCCACTTCTTCCTATAAATTATTTTCTCTGTCCTATGCATGTATTCTGTTCTTTCAATTGCAAAACACCTCCAACTGTTTTCCCCCAAGCCAGGAAAAAGCCAGGGATTGCTACCAATGAAGAAATCACAAATTTATACAACCTGCCCCCCCTCCTGTACTGCAGGTACAGCTTCATGTACTTCATTGAGAAGACAGGATGGTGTGCCTGACACCAGATGGTGCCACATAAAGGTGCAAATGAAAGTGACTCAAAATGGATGTTCAGTCAGGAGGAGATGCCAAGACTTCACCTGGTTCCAGAGGAAGCTGCAAGATTAGAGTGCCTGACCTTGTAATTTGTAAACTAAGGGCAATTAGGGCAGGGAGACAAAGAGGTTAAGCCTACAATCTGTGCCCTGGTTTTGAGTCTTCCTTCAGACTTTCCAGAGAAGTCAGAAAGAGGTTTCTATACAAACACCATATGCTGTTGTCTTAGCCTTTTTCACAGAATTCCCTTCTCTTGGCTCTCTGTCTCCTCTCTAGTTCTAGCTCTCACAGCGTAGTAATTTTAATCCCCAGTACATGCTAGAACTAAAAATCATACCTACAGTATTCACATCTTGCAAACCAAAGGACAAATTTTCTTTCTTAATTCCAATGACTTTTTGAAAGGCTTTTTAATTTTTTTTATTTTTTTTTTTTAATTTTTCCCATATCAGCAATCCGAAAGTGTCCTGTCTTCTCTCTAATTAATGATCATTCTTTTCAGGCATTGCAGATGTCTTTGCATATGGCTCATTACCCTTAGGACAGAAACGATGTAAGAGTTAAAGGTTTATTTCACAGGGTGCTTTGGGCAACCATGAAGGATGAAGTCATTAAAAATACTTTTAACTAAAGTGAGGGCTGCTGCACAGCTTCATTTTTTCCTCCTTTTACGATATTATGCAGTGGTTATAACTTTTGAATTAAGGCTTATGAGCTTTTGTGTATGGTCAAATTTACCTGGAACACAAGAAAATTGAAATTGTAGTAATAAACCATAAATATATCATCTAAGTTCGAAGGAATGTACTTTTTTAGTAAACTTTAAATCAATAAATTAAATTAATTAAAAATGTGGTTACATGTATATTGATGAGCTGGCAGATCTTGCATGAGGATTCAGAACACTAGGTTAGTGAAAGAACTACAGCAATCAAAACAGGGAACAAAGGTTAAAGTTCAGTTATACCCTACTAATAGAGTTTAAAAAGCTTACTTTCACTGGCATAAT
This sequence comes from Nycticryphes semicollaris, assembly GCA_013400055.1. Taxonomy (NCBI): domain Eukaryota; kingdom Metazoa; phylum Chordata; class Aves; order Charadriiformes; family Rostratulidae; genus Nycticryphes; species Nycticryphes semicollaris. The sequence continues at coordinate 221,674 of VXBJ01003951.1, forward strand.
TTTTTCCTTCTCTGTTTAGTTTGAAGATAATTCCTACTTCTTAAGCACACTTAACTGAATTAAGTATGATAAATAATGAAACTTTCTAAAGCGGACACGCAAACAACAGTTAACATACGCACTCACTTGAACATAAAAGCTGGATATTGCTACCCTGCTGTCAAAGTGGTGCCATTGCAGTGACCTTACAGATGACATTTATACTGAGAACTGCTGGGTGACAGTCTCATCACCTTGGTACATTTGTTCATTGAGTTTGCAGAGTCTCATCTGTTAATAAAACGCTACTTTAATTTTTTACTTCTTATGTGTACATCTGAGTTCTACAGACCTCGTGCAATTTTAGATTGTCTTCCAATCAGAAAAATGTATATATTTTTCTATAAGAAATATAGATAATATTGAAGATAAGTTTCTTGGGTTTGGAATAGATAGTTTCAATGTCTGTGATGGTCTTAGTTCTGAATGTTTAAAAAATGGCCTTAGAGTGTCATCTTCCTCTGTGGAGAACTCAGATGAGTCAGAAAAGCTCTATTGTGGACCTGGTTGTCACTGTGAAGTTCTCAGCTCCTCTGTGTTTCTATGGTCTCTATCATGTAGGGCATTTAAAAAATCAAATTTGATTTAAATTTTATGGAAGAGCAGAGGTGGGTTTGATCTATTGATAGAGGTAGTGATCGTCTTTCAGAACATTTATAGAGTATAAATCCAGATTACCCTGGGTTTTATATGGCATCGGTTTGTATAAGTATATCCATGACGTAGATAAGATTATTAGAGAAGGAAAATGAAGGTTTGTAACCTAAATGATCCAGTAACTGCTCTGACCAAACATACACTAATGAGAAATTGAACTGAAGTTCTAGAAATGCTGAAAGGTTTGTGCCCAATTATATCTTGTAAGTGTGGTAGAACCAAGAAAAAATTAGGGCATTAATAATGATTGTCTCATCATACAGAAGGATCAGCCAGAATCTCTTAGGTAAACAAGTCTGTTTAAAAAGATATAGATGCATCTTTATAGCACTGATAATGTCAGTTAAGAAGCCAGGTGTGCTATAAGCCTATCAACAAATTTAATTATTTTCAGGCAGGTATTTTCAGTATCACAGGCTGTGTTATGGCTGTAGATGCTCACCTGTATCAAACCTCTCACTGAGATTTGTCTTCAGCCAAATGCACATTCCCATTAGCTGATGTTGTCTAAGCAGTGGCTTTTTCCAGAAAAGATTGTATAACTGCAACTGTGAAGTATAGGAGCTATGTTTCTATATATAGCTCATGTACTTCATCTATACACTAATCATAAAATCATAGAATCATGGAATCACAGAATACCAGGTTGGAAGGGACCTCAAGGATCATCTGGTCCAACCTTTCTTGGCAAAATCATTTTCTAAACAAGATGGCCCAGGACCTTGCCCAGCTGAGTCTTAAAAGTGTCCAGTGATGGGGAATGAATGTCACTTGAGCTCAAATTTCCTCGGCAATTATCTTGGTGCTTCCATGTACACATTAAAAAGTATAAAAGAGAAAACTAAACCTTGTGTAACTCCACTGATAGAGGACTCAGCTCTTAAGGAAAAGACCTGATCAGAAGTGACAGGAAGATTATGAATATTTTTAGGAATTTTAGCAGATTTCAGCCTATCACCTTTTTTCAGGCAAGTCTGAAGTATTGAAGACTCCAGAGGTGCCAAGGGAAATGCATTTATGTATAGAAATTATAAAATCTTCCATCTGTGGCTTTAGTTCCTACTCCTATTTGGAATCCAAGTTATATCAAGTTTGGAACTGAATGCAAATTGGCTATGGCTATGGCTATGGCTATTGATAAATATATCAAGGTTGGATGTTTGAGTTGCTTGGATTCTTTTATGTTTTAAGTTGTTTTTATCTTCAAATGCTGCCTTGACTGTTTCAGTTGAGGTTGGCATTAATTGTTCATAGCTCTTTTGTTAAGAGTGAAATATTAGGATAGAGTTAATTTTACCAGTCCTTCTGGGTGTTCAAGGTTCCTGGCTGAACTGAAGGCTGGGAACAGAGATATGTTATGGGCTAATGGACATAAGCAATGCCCATAAGCAAAGCCATATTGTGTAGAAAGGTTTCCAAATGTGCACGCTCTTTTTAGTGAAGGATCATAATTCACTGCAGGAGCTCTACTGTGCTCTGCAGAGGTTTTTAGACACTCAGGATTGATGAAGCAGTTTAACACCCTAGATAGCTCCTTGGAGACTCATTTGGCAGCTTCACCAGAGGCTGACAGGAAGGTTGTAGGCCAGTAACAGAGTCTTACCATTGCAGCTTTAAAGATTGTATTACATTTTATCTGTTTTCATGTGGTGTGGCTAACATTGTTGTTCCTTAAGCAAAGAATTTCAGAAAAATATTTGAAGATAATAAAGGGCCTATTAGGCACAGATAATGATTTATTGTCCTGTAGTGAAAACAGTTTAACTTTTCATATACTGTTGGTATCCATTTCCACTGAATCAGAATAATTTATCTCCCAGAAACTGGAAGGTCTCTTGCTGGTATTCAGGACAGTATTTTATGATGTTCTCGTGTGTGACATCTAAACTGAAGATCAGGTTGGCCAGCTATGAAGGCTGGGCCACAAGCAGTAGACGGCCATTCTATTTAAGCACACCTGTTTAGGTAATTTGGGTGTCTGTAGCTTTATCTCTCAGCTAAAAAAGGTGAAACCTCTTGGACTAACTAAGCAGGAGCATGCCATCTCCGTGATGATGAAGAAGACACCAGTGGCCTTTTTTATGCATCATTAATCATAAGTAATCTACAAATAAAGAAAGTATCAGTGTTAGTTTTAATAAATGGACTATCTGAAACTGAACATGTTCTTACCTAGCACACTTTTCCCCTGTATGTCTGATGAGCTTTCTTACTGTGTGACAGCCTCACATACTGCAGGTAGACGCAAGAAAATAATTCAGAACTTGCTTCTTCTGGTGAGGTGCTAGTGGTGAAGGCTATACTCACTGCTTCATCATGGCTGAGGGTTTAATTTTATAGCAGCTCTTCTTACATCTATAATTTATAGCTTTACATTGTATGTACCTGGTTTGCATGCAAGCTGTGGTCTTGTGCAGAGGACAGATATCAGATGCCTTTAAGCAAGTTTCATGTATCCCTTTACTTCAAACTAAGCTGTATTAGGTGAGGAATGAAGGGGGCAACTTAAGATTTTTTTGCGTAGAGGACCTAATGTCCAAAGTAGATGTCATGAGAGAGACAGTTCGATTGCTGGTTTTGTACATTTATGAGTCTGAAGAGCGGGGAGAGATAGAATAAGGGGATTCTGGAATGTCAGTGGGTGTACTGCAGGCATAGTGGTGTGAAAGCAAGTTCTTGCTAAGCTCTGGAATGAGCATCAGTCAGTATAGACACTACTGTCCCTCTTGGTTGTCATGGCATTCTCTTGTTTTGCAAGGGTGGTAGAGAGAAAACACAATATATTTAGCCCTGTTTGAGGTCTTAAAAAGGCTTTTTAGCAAGTAGCTGGTATAAAAGTTGGAAGTCCATGGCTGGAATTGAGGCCTCTCTTCCCTGAAAATAGTTACATAATTTTTTTGTCTTGCTCCTGGTAGTAGTTCCTGCATGAAAGCAATTCACAGCTGTTGCACACTTGCTTTCAGCTGTAGCCAAACAAACCCTTTCCCTGGTGACAGTAAAGGCATCAAAAGGATGTAGTTTGTCTTGCAGAGCTTTTATTGTTGAATATGAGCTAAGAGAGAAAAGGAGTCAAGGTAGTTACCTGGACTTTAGTAAGACCTTTGATACAGTCTCCCATAGTATCTTCCTGGAGAAACTGACTGCCCATAGCTTGGGTAGGACTACTCTCTGTTGGGTTAAAAACTGTCTGGAGGGATGGGTGATGAATGGATTTAAATCCAGTTGGGCTCGGTATTGGGGCTGGTTTTCTTTAACATCTTTATCAATGACCTGAATGAGGGAATTGAGTGCACCCTCTGTAAGTTTGCAGATGACGCCAAGTTAGGTGGGAGGGTTGACCTCCTTGAGGGTAGAAAGGCCTTACAGAGGGATCTGGACAGACTGGATCAATGGGATGAGGCCAGAGGGAAGAGGTTCAATAAGGCCAAGTGCTGGGTCCTGCACTTGGGTCACAGCAACCCCATGCAGCGCCACAGGTTTGGGGAAGAGTGGCTGAAGTTGGTCGACTGTCAGCTGAATATGAGCTGGCAGTGTGCCCAGGTGGCCAAGAAGGCCAACAGCACTTAACCTTGGAGTCTATGTTGCTTTCCAAAGGGCTTTGAAGTCTGGACAGCTGCAGAAGGATCAGCGTGAGGAGTTGCAAAAAACTGTGTAGCCAGTTACAGAGTAATTTTTCGCACTAGAAACAAACTCAGAGGAATATGGTACTATTTGCTCTAGTGTACTTTAGAACTCCTTTACATCCAGACAATGAGGAAAATGAGGAGGAGGAGAGTCAAGGTTCATCTGCCCCATTTCTGTAGATTTACCCATAACCTAATTCTACCTGGCACAAATGTTGAAGGGAAATACCTTGTCAATTTACCTTTGAAAACAAAGACTCAACACAGCTGAAAGAATAAAGTTAGTGTGTTTTGTTTAGATTATATTCACAGAATCACATGGCGTTGGAAGGGACCTCTGGAGACCATTTAGTCAAACGCCCCTGCCAAAGCAGGTTGATCCAGAGCAGGTTGCACAGGAACATGTCCAGACTGGTTTTGGATGTCTCCAGAGAAGAAGACTCCACCACCCCTTTGGCCAGCCTTTGAGCTATCCTCAATGTAAAGAAGTTCCTCCTCATGTTTAGATAGAACTTCCTATGTTCAAGTTTGTGTCTGTTACCTCTTGTACTGTACTTCTAAACTGAAGATAAGAGTGGTCATCTTGTATCAACAAATGAACTTGGGAGCAGTTGAGCTGAATGCAAAGTAGAGTTTGGATTATAAACAGAGTTTTGGGGTTTGATTTTTTCAGTATTTTTTTGCTTTTGTTTTTGCAGGGTGGAAGAATAGGATGTTATTATAAAATGAGTTCCTTGTTTGGAAACCACAATCAGCCCTTTAGGAGAATATACACCAAAGTAAACTCAGAATAGGTTTTCTTCTAATTGAGTGTTAATAAGGGATGCACCATTCTAATGAGCAGGTGAAGACAGAGATACAGTCCTCTCTAACAGATACATTGTAGTTGTGATAATGAGAAGCTATTAGTATTTTTCTTGATAACAATTAGTCTGTTGATTGGTTTGTATTCCCCTTGCACCATCAGCACTTTTATATATCAATACAATGTTGATTTAACTTTTAGCGTTCCTACATATCTCTTTCAGCTGTTTAGCTGAAAAATAATTGTATTGACTTAGTAATGGTATGCTTAGCAAGCAAGTTACATTTATATATTTTATGCCTCTCCCCATTTTGTTCTTTCAAAGTAAGAGGGCTTGAAGGTTGCAGAACTAACTCTTCAAAAATCAAGAAGCAAAATTTAACTTTTGAGAGTTAATTCCGCTTGGCTGAACACATAACGATATAGTGAAGTACAACAGAGAGCATACAGAAGATCTGTATCTACAGGAAAAAATAAAAAAGACTTCCGCATAGCTTGAAACCAGACATTGTCTCTTTTGTTTACCAGGGGTGCTGCTGGGATCTTCCCCCAGCACAGAGTGGCACCTAGTGGCTGCAAATACAGTAAAAATAAATATCAGTGCAGTTCATATCGTCTGAGCCATGAATTTTCCTTAAATATGTGATCACAGAACCATATAGTCCTTAATTAATCAAATTTTGATCCCTACATTCGCAGCACCCAAAATTCAGAGGAAAAAACTGCCCTCTGCCTTGTCAACAACATGCTGGCTGATTTGCAGCCAGGGCCCATTCAATAATTATTTTCCTTCAAGCTTCCTAAAAATGCACTCTGTCCTGAAAAGAACTAAATCTTGGGCAATTTTGTCCCATAACCGAATATCTGAAAAACTTACAAAGTCTAAATACAAAAATTAAAATAGCAATAAGACCATGGAACACGGTTGTTACTGAAAACAACCCAAGAGCAACACTGAAGAAAAGTCAGGTGAAGGCTTTCCCTTCATGTGTATCTTTGTGGTTTCATTGACTTTGACAGACCTGTGTTATTTTAAATCAGACCTAAGTTTGAGTACCTCATCTTACTCTGTCCACAGTCAAGAAATTCCTTTGCCAAACTCTCCTGGTTCAATTCTACACCAGAGAGCAGCACCATTTGTTGGTTAATCAGCACTAGACTCAGCCACTGAGCTGGAGGCACTGGTTGTACTCATCTACAGCACATTTTGTTATTTTATTTCTTTCCTGTCTCTTGCTAAAAAGAAATTTGTCAGTCAGTTGGATTTGATGGATGGTTTAACCCTTCCTGACTGCTCCATTGCTCAATGTGAGCTCAAGACAGGTAACCAAAAGAAGCACTAGTCAGTTCCAGTGCCTACCTCCCCACTTCAGAGAAGTGGCCTGGCAGGATAGACGTTTTTTATAGCACTGGCACTTGCTCTGTACAGGTGCCCAGGTGGTAACAGGTTGTGGCATTTACAACCTTTACACAGTATTCATACTGCTTCACTGCCATTTCTGCAACCTGGATTATGAAAAGGACACCATCTGCTGTAACAACTGCTTCTATAGAAAGGTTTCACACAGGTTGGGCATAGAAACTCTTCTTTTGTTTCAGAGAGACACAGCAACTCATTATACTCACATATTGCATGGCTTTAAGGACACAGAAGTGTCCTTAAACTTCCACAGATGGAAGTGTGGTACTAATTGGGACACTTAGTTCAAGTGTGGGTATTCCCATTGGCTCGCTATCTCAAGGGTGGGAATTCCCATTGACTCATGACTAATGACACCTTCCTTTCCCAGGCACTGGCGTGAAGTCAGCAATGATGTTCGTCTGTGTTTCCCCATCTTGCATCAAGCTTGGACGATTGGAAGACCCTAGTGTGGCTACGGATGGCTAATTCCTGATCATCTGCATATGGTTGTTGAAGACAAAGAGGATGGTTATTTATTTAGTCAGTTATAAGCACTAGAAAAATGCATGCCAGGGGATTTTTCAATCTTCAGAAAACAAAAGTATGAATTCAGATGAAATAACTACACTCATCCTTTCTGTTTCAAGTTCTTCTGCTGATTTCACGATTTCCTTTGGAACAATTAAGCACATGCTCAAATTTACATTTAATTTTAAATCAAAGAGAAGACTATGCATTATGGGTATATTAGACAACAGGTGGATCTACTTTGTAGTTTATACTATACCATAGAGGTACAGGCTACATTATGCAGCCAAGAATTAGGTATGTGTAATTATTTTGTCTGCTTCATTGCTGCTTGTAGGATGGATGAAATTCTCAGCAAAGCTTGAGTGTTTGGTTTGTTGGGTTAGAAATTAATTTCAGTAGCAGAAACTTTTGCATTCTTAGGGAGTACTTGGAACCCTGAGAGCTGCAGAGAACTAAAGATGATTCCAAATCTACCACAGAAATACTATAGAAATACAATATACTGTAAGTAAAAATCCACATTTACTCAACATAAAGCATGCGTAGCCTTTTCTATTTGTTTAGCTCTTGTCTTCTATAATCTAAATGATATGTTTTGAAAGTGGGTTCCCAAACTCTGCTGAGAATTGCACGTCTCAGTCATGCATCTTAGTTCTGTTATCTTAATTTTTAAAACCTTAAATGAGCCAATAAAATATGTGTAAACAGAGCTGTGGATTTATTTTCCAAAATGCACTGATACTGTTCCTGTTTTACTCTGCCAATATGGGTCTGAGATATAAGTACCTTGTGACTCCAAAACATTTAATTTAATTACTCTGTTCTGAAAGAGCCCTTCCTTTGCACAAAACAAAACAAGAACTTCTGGGAAATTTCCTTTTAAAATCTAGGATTGATTAAGTCTTTCTTAAGCCAGTTTAATTTCATTGATTTATATGGGGTACTCCTGATCTTCCTCTGTGTAGCCGGATTGTCCCTTAATAGTCTTTAATTCCTCCTAGACTCGTGGACCTCTTTGGTGTCACTTCAGCCCGCCCTTTATGCATTGACTGCAGTTTTAAGTGTGCTTTCCACAAGTCTCATATGTCTCCTGAGAGGCCGATTTAAAGTGTGCAAGCATGTCTTTTCATCAGCATGTTTTTGGTTTATATTTTTTTAACAGTCTAAAATGTTCTCTCTGAAAGGCCCTTCTCACTTACAGGGTACTTCGTCAAAATGCAATTGCATTGATATGACTCATTTGATGGAAAGAAGAGGGAGCTGTTGTGGGTATTTTATGCTGAAGCTGTGCACTCCTCCATACCAACTTTCATAACCTTTTTTCTGCTCTTCATAAAAACCAAAACTAGAAAACTGGTGAATTGCTTCCTGTAAACATCTCATTCAGTATGTTCAGTAATGGTTACGGGTTGTTACTAAGTGGTGCTTGAAATACATTAGCCTGCCTGATGTTGTTAATCTTTTTCCCTATCTGTGGAAGCTTTGAGACTGGCTTCCTGTGCCTTCTCCTGCTTGTGCCTGCTACCTCTCTAAGCTGATGAGTGAATTTCCCCTCGTTCATCCTTACAAGAGTTACTAAAAGAGGGATTCATTGTACCTCATTAAACACACTAAGGAAAATATCATGTTGCAGTGCTGAGCCAAAACCACTGTATCGAGAGAAAGCACTGGGAAGATCAAGTTGCAGGAATATTAAATCAGCAGATAGATATTGTGAAGGTATGGATTGGGCTGCCCTGTTATGGCAGGTCACTGAAATGGATGAAAGTGGAAGTGTAGCTGTTGCTTTTTGCTGCAGATGGTAGTATTACATTAGCTCCAGCATAAATCCCAAATAAACCTACAAGTTACCTCTCCCACAAAACATCAGGACAATACACATGGGAACATGACTTATTAGCTATTTATTTATGAAGGTGGACATGTCTGTAATCAATTCTGTTTCAAGGCATGAGCCCACAGGTCCTGAGCCCTGGGTGCTGGCTGATAAGACTTTGACCCACCAGCAAAGAACAGAAATTTCAGAAAGTCTCTGTATGGGCTTTTCTCTAGCAGTTGTCAAATTCCTGGTCTGTTTTGGAGAGAATACCCTAGGCACCGCTTTTCTCAGAGCAGCCTGCTACTTTTCTGGAGGATACTCCAGGTATCTGGAAAAGCCGTTGCTCTTCATGGGAAGATAGTAGGTGCAGTATAAGACAGTCAGACCTGTCAGTACAATCTGATGATACCGAGGTGAGAGCCTACTCAGACTTTCTGCTCCATGGGACCTGGAAAACTCTCATTTCTCATTTGTGATTTTTCTTTCTGGACCTATAGAAACTCTGAAGGCTGACAATAGCTCAAAACATCTTTGTTTCTTCTTGCCCTCAGAGCAACCTGTCCTATAAGAAACTGGTAGGAAAGGGCCCCCTCTCTGCGCTGGAGAGTTTTGTCCCCTCCCACTTCCCTTTTACATTAATCATAGAATCATAGAATTGTTTAGGTTGGAAGGAACCTTTGAGATACCTAGTCCAACCATCAACCTAACTGATAAAAAACCCCAACAATCCATAACTAAACCATGTTACTAATCACTATGTCAACCCTTCTTTCAAATAGCTCCAGGGATGGGGACTGAACCACTTCCCTGGGCAGCCCATTCCAATGCTTAATAACTCTTTCAGTGTAAAAATTTTTCCTGATATCCTATCTGAAATTCAACCTGAACATTAATGCAGGGATGGATGTGTTTTGGAGCTCTTTGACATGTCAAGGGCCACGTTGACACCAATACTCAAATATTTTGTTACCACCAAGCTAAGTCTCAGTGGAAGTACGGAGAACGGTACCACCAGTGTCACGATATGTGAATGTGTCCCCTTGACTGATTAAACAATGAGTCACTTTGAAAAATCATTAGCATGTAAGAGTCCTCTTACTCCCTTTGGTGAGCCAGGTGATTGATGAAAAATTACTTACTGAATGCAGCAAAGGGGTGTCAGTTGGGTGCTAAATGCTCAGAATTTAGTTTTGAAAGAACAGTATCCGGAGGATGTCTATGTTATAACACCAGATCAAAATTTATAATGAACAGTGAAACCACACACTATACCTAATCACGGTAATTAGACAGCAGTAAGGAAGACAAATACCGATTCTGAATACTTATTTTAGTCAAAATGCAAAGATGTCTCCTTACTATGTCTTGTTGACAGTTTCATGCTATGTCAGGGAAATGGTAACTCTTGTAAAATTTGATGAGCTTCCAAGACCATTAAAGGGAAGTGGCAGAAAATGACACCCAAGTATGAAGAACAGACTTTGCATGACTTTATCAAGTTCATCCACTTGTAAAGTGAAATCAAAGGCCACCAACTATGGAGGTTGTAAAAATATCCCTGTTCTGTAAAGCTTTAGATGGTCTGTTCAGAACTGTGCTGGGGAGGATGAGCACATGCAGATTGACCACGCTGTCTGTACTTTTGCATCATTTCTTCATACGGTTCCTGCTGCAACCAGGAGGGCTTTGCCACTGGCTTCAGTGGGTGTGAGTTCAAGCCAGTGGTACTCATCTCAGCACAGAACAGTCATTAGTAGGTGTGTCAGTACTCCTGGTGCAAGTCCTTCCTGTTTCTAGCGACAAGAGATAGCATGTTCTGGTGGACTGAAGAAGGCTGTCAACCCAAACTGCTGAATCCCAATTATACCCGTGCGTCTGACTCCTAAGTCCTGCATCTATTGTGAGTTGCTGATATGTTGCAAAGATGAAATGAGGCAGAGCACAACACTGATTAGGTAATGCTAACAAAATATAAAGTACTTGCTAACTGCTGAGACTGAACCAGTATTTCTTCTGAGAAGAGTAAAGCAAGTACCTCCCAACTTCACTACAGTTTGGCTTGCAGAAGAAAAGGGAAACTTGAAATAAGCTATCCACTTGTGACTGGAGTTTGGGACAAGCAAAGCAGGCACTCTAGCAGCGATACTCCAGGAAAAGTTCAGAGGTGTAAAGAATATGTGGAAGTTACTATTTTTAACTGGAACAAATGTCCCAGGAATGTGATGCAAGGAATGAAACAGTGCCTCTTCTTCAGTGTTTAACCTTGCCTGGCTTTAGGGCTCAGGGCTTTTGACTGTTCTGGTCTCAGGTCAAGCGACATCTGTAAGGCTCACTTACTTGATAGTTGCACCACCAGTTCACGAGCTCTCGGTCATCTATTATCTGAAGTGCTCATTTCCCATAGCCTAAACCAGTACTTAACCTCAAACATCCAATTTTGAACACACTTGAGTCTAATATTTTTTTTTTTTCCTGCAGGCTGCTCCATTTGTTCTTTTGGTTATACTCTCTGATGATGTTTATTTCATTCTGAGGAGGTATTTAGTATATGGATAGATGTAGACAAATCTCTAACTACAATATTTCTTCTTTGGCTATTACTCTCAGGTGAATCCTGACGTTGGCATGTAACTGTAGATGTGAAGAGCAGCTATTTTATTTTCCTCCTCTGAAAAATATAATTTCATTGAAACATGTATAATGTATGGAAAGATGAGAATGCTTGAATAAGTCTGAAGGTGAATCAAAAACTCATTTCAAATTCTAAAAGAAGTTTGCAGTTATTATTATATGTAGAAAGTTATCAGTAAATTCTTTCATTTTTTGTTTTCATCTAATTGTTCCTAACTTTTAGATATCTCTATCTTAATGGGCATACGATATAGTCACAGAAGAAGAATGCTCAGGATGTAACTAAAAAATGTTTGGTTTGTTTTGAACCTTTTCAGTAATTCTAGTGTTCCATATTTTTGATCCAGGTTTCTTTATAATATTTTTTTACAGTCAAACAAGTAGCTTATGCTGTAGTTGCAGAAACAGATAATACCTTTTTATTAGTAATTATTTAGTATGATGTTCTGCATTATTTTAAAACAGCAGGAAGCTTATTTGAGAAACTTATTTGGAAAATGAATCAGAGAAGAGAAACACTGTTCATCAGATTCTTTTCTCATTGCTCATCAAAGATAACCACTTTTTGTGTTGAAAAAAGGAATTCATTGCTTTCTAGTCACTCAGCTAAGGATGATCTTTTTCTAATTTTTTTTTCCTTTTCCAATTAATTTTATGGTAATAACCTTGGATAATAATTATCTTCTGAGACGGGCATACATGAGGTTTCTTGAAATGCCACGTACATAAAAATAATATTTGACCACAATCTGATTTTATGGTTTTAAATAGTCTTGGTATCTACATAATAGAGAAATAAATCAGTTGTAATCTCATCACTTCTATTGCTGAGAGAGCTTCCACATCTGTAGAGAAAGAAAAGAATCTTCCCTCTTCCAACACATTCATAAGCATTGGGTCATTAGAGTGGAGATAATGTTTGTACTGTGAATGACCCTAGCAACAATATTATAGGAAAAGACTGTGTAATATTAGATTAAAAATACGCCCAACAACCAACCAAACAAAACAACAACAACAACAACAAAACAAAACCAAAAAAAAACACCAAACAACAAAAACCAAGCCAACCCAAACAAACTTTTAAAACTAGTCTGGCTTCCCTACCACAATTTTTGTTTTACAGAGAAACCTTGAGAATCTGCCTACTACTCAGCTTTCTAACTATTTATTGATGAATATGTTATTTTATGCAGGATGCACACACCACCTCCTCATGCCCAGTGCAGCCACCATTAAATCCAGCACAGTTTTGTCAATCACAGAATCACAGAATCACAGAATCTTAGTGTTTGGAAGGGACCTTTGAGATCATCGAGTCCAACCACATGAAACAAAAAAAACAAAAAACAACAACAACAACAAAAAAAACCCCACAAAAACAAAACAAACAAAAAAGTAAGTGCTTTAAGAAGTTCTGTTTCCCATGAGGCTGGACACCAGCCCTGATGGTTCCTGACCCAGCCCTGCAGCGTGCTGTGCTCTCCTCCTGCCCCTGCTGATCACTTCTTGGCTTCCTTGAAATTAGAGGCTTAAAGCCCTTTCTGAGAAGCATCCAACACCGTGCAGGACTAGACCCTTAGTGCAACAATTCCTGTGTTTTCTCCCATAGCTGTTGCTATAGGAATATTATGGGACGTATCCTCAGCTGGGCTGAAATGTCTGTCCTTGNTGCCCGGGGTTGTTGTGACCAAAATGCAGGACCCGGCACTTGGCCTTATTAAACCTCATCCCATTGGCCTTGGCCCATTGATCCAACCTGTCCAGATCCCTCTCAAAGCTATACATGTGAATTGTTTTGGGTTTCCTACCAACATTACATCAATGCTATAAAAACATCATATAGGAAAGAAATACAAATAGAAAAGGACTAAAAAAAAGATTTCCTAATATGGCCGAGAAGGCCAACAGCCTGGCTTGTATCAGGAATAGTGTAGCCAGCAGGACTGGGGTACTGATGGTGCCTCTGTACTCTGCACTGTTGACACCTCACCTTGAGTGCTGTGTTCAGTTATGGTTCCCTCACTACGAGGACATTGAAGTGCTGGAGCATGTCCAGAGGAGAGCTACAAAGCTGGTGAGGGGTCTAGAGAACAAGTCCTGTGAGAAAAGGATGAGGTAACTTGGAATTTTTAGTTTGAACAAGAAGAGGCTGAGAGGAGACATCATTGCCCTCTACAACTACCTGAGAGGAGGTGGTAAAGAGGTGGGTGTTGGCCTCTTCTCCCAAGTGAATAATGACAGGACCAGAGAAAATGGTCTGAAACTGTGGCAGGGGAGGTTTAGGTTAGATCTTAGGAAGAATTACTTTACTGAAAAAGCAGTCAGGTACTGGAACAGCCTGCCCAGGGAGGTGGTTGAATCACCATCCCTGGACGTATTTAAGACATGTAGATATGCACTTCAGGGCATGTTCTAGTGATATGCTCTAGTGGCCTAAATTTTTTTTTGTTTTGTTTTTTTTTGGTATTTTTTTTGTTTTGTTTTTTGTTTGTTTGTTTGTTTTGTTTGTGGTTGGACTTGGTAATCTCAGAGATCCTTTCTAACCATAACAATTCTGTGATTCTGGGATATGCTAGTTTTGCAGAGCTGGAAGACACATTTTGATTGCAAACAGAACCCATAGTCTTGGTAACGAATGATGACTCTATAAAAGTGAAACAGCAAAAATGAATTTATGAAAATGTGGAAATGTGATGATTCATTAAAAAACTCTTAACATGTCAAATAATGAAAACTTATGAAATGCTAGAAATTAGAGCATCTAAGTGGTTTGTGCTTACTCCTGTTATGTGAGATGACAAAAGCAACCCTATGTTGAATGTGTGAACTCAAGCTATTAATCCTATCTTGACAAAAATTATAACTGGCCTGTTTTATCCCCTGAAATTGGGCAAAGGCTAAAAGGTGAAAATGAGAAAACATGGCTTCTGTGCATTCATTAGCATACTGCTAATTGAGAATTTCCACCCTGCAAGCAGCCATGTAACCTGCCAGACCCAATTCCCCAAGTACTAATTAAATCAACCATGGGCAACATGATTGTCTAAATCTTCTGTTGTGTATAATAAAAAGAACGGCAAAAATAAATATACATATATAGGCAAAGTATCCACTGGAAGGGTTTTTAAACTATATTCAGAAAAAAGTTTCCCAAGCACTGAGAAGGAAATCCAGCCCGTGTTTAAAGAACATCTCAGTACTTCTGGCTGCCAGGGTCCATAGAGATGGGAAAGTGGAAGGTGAACAAGTTAGTTGCACTGTTCTGCAGTTCCTTTAGTACCAAAAGCCTTATAGATTTATTTTGTGAGATAGACATCCTTTTTGTGAGGGTTGCTAAAGGTGTCTTAGATCCATGTGCTTATGTCACTTCCATGTGCTCCATCTGCCATGTTTTTTCTTCCAGCTCTTAGTGCAGTTGATGCATTTGAACCAACCTTTGTGCATGAATTTGCCTTTCTTGACTTTCACAACGTGACTGCTTTCTAAAGGAACATGGTAAGTGAACTGTGTCTGTTGAGCTTAAGGGTGGCTGGAGGATGTTAAAATAAGACTTAAGTTTCTTTCCATAATTTTGAGGCGTTCTATGGCTCTTTCTGTTATAATCCAAAGCAAAGAAACATGGATCAGTAGAAGCAACTTGAATGTGTAGAATTTCCCTTTTGTATTTGCTTATTGTTAGTAGATGTGGTTATTAGAGACCGGGCTGTATGCTCGTAACACCTTCATGAATGCAAAGAGATGAAAAAAAACCCAAACCACAGAACTGATAAATGTGGGTTTCCTTCCTCGTGTCCCTGATTATATTTGACCTTCTTGGCTCTGGGTAACTGAATTGAGTCATCCACTGCAGGTAACGGAAAGTAGGCTTCCTTGCAACACATCAAGTTGGATTTCACTCAGGATACTTCTGCTTTGCCTTTTAAAAATGTTTCTGCTCTATAACAAATGGAGTTGAACCTGAGTGACACTGGTGGTTTTAATGACTGCTCTTTTTTCCTGGTGGTTGTGAAATAGCATTTTAAGAGCAAATGGACTGAGCACTGCCTTATCAATGATCACTGGAAAGCTATTTCTCTACTGAGGGGAGTTAAATTGTTGTTTTTAGTGGCTTGAAGCAATGAAAGAAAAATTTTAGATAAAGACTTTCTGATTGTTCTTATAAATGTTCAGTTTCTCTGTGGTGCAATGTACCAAACACATTATAGATATGAAATATCAAATGTATACTTAAAATGATAAAATGTCAATTTGATCATAATTAACACAAAAGACTAACATCCATGTGTTGAAAATAATCCCTATTGTTTTTCAGACCATGCCTGGTTCTCAGAGATTGAAAGAAAACTGTTAATTACACCACTTGAACAGATATTTCTTGGATTATTTTACAACATCTTCGTAACAATTCTGTGGCTTTTAGTACAGTCTTGTTGGTCCAGTGAGTGCAGTCACCATGTATTCTGTTAAAAGAGCTCAGAGACTGGAGAAATACTCTGACAGCTATTTGGTTGGGTTTTTTTTTTAGGTTTTTTTTTGTTTATTTGTTTGGTTTTTTCCCTTTTCATTTCTAAATAATACTGAATGGAAATGGGCATTTAGCTTACATTGAATAATGTTTCTGGTTCTTGGTCATTATGAAACTAGTCCAGCTTCCAGAAGGTTAACAGGCAGTTGGCTTAAGTCCTAGAAAAGGGTTACGATGTGATCTGGCATACCAAGGATCAAGAATTTGAGAGAGAAAAAGGCACACAGATGACGAAAATAACTTACAAAATAACCATCAAAGGAGGGCTTTAAATGCAGGAACATTAGCAGAGCATGAGTGCTAATTGAGCATAGACAGTGTTGGACACATAGCAAAGAGCAATACGCAAGCAAGAAATAAAGGCAGGTTTAGGCTCACTGTGATGTTGGTCATCTATAATCTTAATGTAATGTTTGTTTTTTTTAAAAAACCCTCAAACTCAAAACCAAAACCCCCTTAAAAAACCAAAGACAATATCCAAACCAGGTAGATTTGTTTGAGGCTACAGCTGATTACATCAGGAAGAAGCTTAAAATACAGAGGGGACTTGAGGACATATGCTGAGGTGTGTTCATTACTCCTCCAAACTTGGAGAGAAGACAAGAAACTGAAGCTGGATTTAAATGCACCATCTTGATAACAAGTTTCCATCTTAAAAAAAAAAACCAATCTGTTTTATGTTAAAACAACTCTAGATTGAGAAAATAGAGATGGAGAGGCATATTGAAACCATTAGAAATAGCTGCATCTTATACAGGATTTTATAATAATCCTTCCATCATATTTTGGTCTCTAGGACTCTAAGAGATGGGCCTTCTGAGAAAACTGACTCCAGCCACTCTGTAAGGCTTTTAATTTACATTAGTAACAAGAAGGAAAATATGCCTTTCCCTATATCATGACACATATACCAGGGCTATTTTATTTTCCAGAAGCTTCATGACTCTTCAAAAAGGGATAGCATTTTGGTAAGTTTTTTATGCTGCAACACAGAGAAAATTTCATTTGCACAAGTAGAAGGTAGGACAGCAAATGATTTCATAACCGCCTTCTGCAACCTATTACACTGCTGTGGCTCTGGAGAGACGAGCAAGACCCTAGAGGCGATAACCTCATTAGCTGATTGTCACTCAATCCTACATCAGATTCTGAAACGATACCAGCTTCAGATTGCAAGCAGCCAAGCACACAGACCTCCACAACTGATGTCTAAAGAGGCAGAACAGGGGGGTTTTGAGAATAAGATGGAATCCAGTATAGAAGCCAGAGTCTCCCCAGATTATATCATTTAGAAGTTTGTAAGTAGAAGCATGCTGCAGCAGGCCAAGTACTAAGAATCAATATACAGGAGATGACCAGAAAGAACCAACAGAGTTTATAATAAAGCATATAAAAGCAATATTATCATGTGACCAAAGAGAACAAGCAGGCCTGGGAGTCTGGTTGCACTGCATCCAGGTGACTGTGGGGAGGAGAAGCTGTAGAGGGAAGGAAAACAATTATTTCTCTTCCTTTCCCCTTCCACTGTTCAAGAATGAATGCACATTGTATTAAATAATTTAATTGCTGCTGAAATCCTTTCCCAATTAGATGAAGATGTTCAGACAACCTTCATCTCCCAAATGACCAAACATCCCTTATTTAAATCTTTGTGAATATACTGTGCATATGCCTCTGCCCCCATTTTTGGCTTGTTTCTCTGCATGCATCTATTTTTAAAAGAAAGAGCGTGGGTGGTTGAATAGGAGCAAATGTTTGTTTGTTACTCTTTAGTGTTTTCCACCTACAGCCTATCCTCTATGTCCTTCAGAAAAGAAGGTTGCATATTTATGTGTAGTGCTTAACAAGCAAATATATTCTTGCATATGATATGCTCTGCTTCCTGTCATGTACTCGTTATTCTCTTTGAGTTTACCAGTGTTCTTTGGTTTATAGGTTCATGATTAATTTATTCTCAATCTACACAAAAGCCCTTTTAATTCCAAGAAGTGGGTTAGATGAATTACCAGACACTACTTTATTTGGCCTGTTTATCTATTAGAATGATTTGCACCTATCATGCCATGCCTTTCTTGAGCACAACAGGAATCAAATGTTGATGAATGAAGTTAGTGAGAGACATGGGCAGTCTTGCAGCTTTTGGGATCTCAGGTGAGGATGGAGTTGGGCAATAGAAACCTCAGCCATGTTCAGGGACTGCTTTTGCTCATCTGCTTGCCAAGCTGAAAGAAGCTTACATGTTGCATGAATTTGGACTATCTTTGTGCTTACTCTCAATATACTCATCAACTCTATGTTGGATGGAATTTCAGACACAGAGTGGCTGCTGATCGAGTGAGGAGGCAAAGTTGAAACCAGAGAAAAATGGATCTGCCACTGTATGTGTTGTGCCATTAGGAGGCTGAATCTGTCAGGCTTCAGTGGCTTCAGATATAAACGTTACAATAACTATGAATCAATCATTTACGAGACAGACCAGCAAAAAGGGCAACAAGTGAGAACCTGGGACACCTGTGGTCTGTTCCCAGATCTACCTGTTCTCAGCTCCAAACTTTTTTCTGTATAGCTTGCGATCTCTTGTTGCATACTTATACAATATTTCAAAGAGGTAGATCAAGCTTTGAGTGGGGTCTTCAGGTGCTGCTGTAAGAAATCTTGCTAAATGACATGAGCATTCAGAACAGAGGAGCATGCACTTAAGAACACTTATGAGTAAGAGTAGGACTGGAAGCAAGTGTGAAGACTTTATGTATCCAGTATACAACTGCATATGGGTGGGTAGAAAATATACCCTGTCTGCCTTTGTGCTTCCAAAAACCAATGCTGTTATCTGAAGGAAAAAAGATGGCACTGTAATTGGTGCAACTGGCCACTAATTGTTCAGCTGAGTCTTACATAAAGAGGAAGAATTGTGTGACATATGCTTAGGAGCACATCTTTGCTTTGGGAAATTACAGTCCTAGTCAAAATTTTGAGGTCCCATAATGTTACAGCTGCACTAGGAATTCATAGTTGGATGGAAGAAAAAAAGCTGTCTTTCCTGGATTTGTAAAACCTTAAAAAACAAGGAATATTGTATTCATTCATCTCTATGAAAATAAAAGCAAGCCTATCTCTTTACCATGAGGATAAATTGACAGTGTCTTTAAACTACTACCTGGGAGAACAAGTGAGTACTAAGAACAGGTATAAAACTTTAAATACCAAGAAAAGCATTTAACAATCACACTCATCTGCTTGAGGCAGGTGTAGCTAATAAGGAGGAAAGGAAGGAACAGCTGTATCTTGGATAAAGGCTCCTCGGCCATACAAAGATAAATAGCTAACAGCTGGTTTCCCACAAGGGGTATCCTTGCTGTAATGCCCCTGTTTCTGCTCCCTTGCTTAGATGAATCTTCTGTTAGGCCAAAGGGGAAGACATGTTTATACATCACAGAGACAGATGCTGTCATCCTTGAAGATGATAATTTGTCCTGGCTGTAGAAAATTAGCTCTTATTGGTCACTGTGGGAGTGGACACAGATGTTTTGTATTATGGTGTTCAAAGTCACACTAGTTATTAGGGTACTAATGTGGCATGGCTTTTCTAGACCTGTGAGAGATGGTTAATATGCTTCTTCATGCAGTTGAATTCTGGCTTTTACTGTAATTTATGAAGATTTGCAAGATTATACTTTTAAGAGTGTATGAGAAGGAGAGCGTTTCAGTGGATGCTTTACCATCCCTCTAGTTTTGCAGCTGATATCCTGACACAAACACAATATCCTAGATACGATCACCAAATTAATCACAGTAAAGCTGCAATTACAATCTATAGGATATTTCAATTAAATGGAAGGGACAGTCTTTCACACTTAAGATGCTGATGGGTGTCTCAGTGGGGTGACTACGTAAGACTGATCTTCCTGCCTTATTTCCCTTTCCTGCAGGACTGTGAGACACTTACACCCTACAAAGGTACACGTCCCAGAGCAACTGAGTTGTTTTGCTGTGTGTATTGCACGTGTATATCAGGCCTGAACATTACATCTAGTTTCTTTTTCAAGAAAACTGTCTGAATACAGGCATGTAGCAGAGCTTGCAGGGCATAATATTGAATTGTTATGCCTCCTCCCCATTATGGAAAATGCTGGGAGACCCAACCTGATTTTTTGCTTATGCTGTTCTTCCTCTTCTGCCTGGTATTTTTTGTTATGGATACACAAATGATGTCTTTTCTGTCTTTGGAAGTGATCAGCAAAAAATTGCTTTTCTTGGTGCGCTATTGGGATATCCTACAGATTTCAGATCTGTTTGTAGAATCTGTTTGTAGGCCAGAAGGGACCTCCAAAGGTCATCTAGTCCGACCTCCCCGCTGTCAGTAGGGACACCCCCAACTAAACCAGGTTACCTAGGGCCTTGAATATCTCCAGGGAAGGGGCCTCAACCACCTCCCTGGGCAACCTCTTCCCTCTGGATGCTACCCTCATAGGAAAGAACCTATTCCTAATATCCAGTCTAAATCTGCTATCTGCTCTTCTCCAGCTTGAAGCCATTGCCCCTCGTCCTGTCACTGCAGGCATTTGTAAACAGACCCTCCCCAGCTTTCCTGTAGGCCCCTTTCAGGTACTGGAAGGTCGCTATTAGGTCTCCTTGGAGCCTCCTCTTTTCCAGGCTGAACAACCCCAGCTCCCTCAGCCTGTCTTTGTAGCAGAGGTGCTCCAACCCCCTGATCATCTTTGTGGCCCTCCTCTGGACCTGCTCCATCAGGTCCATGTCCTTCCTACCTTGAGGGCTCCAGACCTGCACACTCTGCTCCAGGGGAGGTCTCACCAGAGCAGAGCAAATTGACAGAATCACTTCTCTGGACCTGGGCAACACATCTTTTGATGCAGCCCAGGACATGATTGGCCTTCTGGGCTGCAAGAGCACACTGCCGGCTCATGTCCAGCTTCTTATCCATCATGAAACCCAAGTCCCTTTACTCAGTGCTGCTTTCACCTCTCCAGCCTGTTCTGGTCCCTCTGGATGATATTCTGTCCCTCTGGTGTATCAACAGCACCACACAGCTTGATGTTAACTGCAAACTTGCTGATAGTGGACTCAATCCCTCTGTCTGTATCGTTGATAAAAACATTAAACAGTACTGGTCCCAGCACGGACCCTTGAGGGATATCCCTTGTCACTGCTCTCCATCTGGACCTCAAGCCATTGAGTACCACCCTCTGGATGCAACCATGCAGCCAATTCCTTATCCACCCAGTCCATCCATCAAATCCGTATCCCTCCAATTTGTCATGTGGGATGCTGTGGGGGAACGTGTCAAGAGCCTTACAGAGGTCCAGGTAGATCACCTCCATAGGTCGTCCCTTATCTACCAATATAGCCACCCTATCATAGAAGGCCACGAGGTTAGTGAGGCAGGACTCGCCCCTAGTAAAGCCATGCTGGCTGTCCTGAATCAACTTCCTATCCTCCAAGTGCCCAAGCACGGCATCTAGAAGGATCTGTTCCATGATCTTCCCAGGCACGGAGGTGAGGCTGACAGTTCAGTAGTTCCCAGGGTCCTCCTTTCTAGCCTTTTTAAAAATGGGTGTGATGTTTTCTTTCTTCCAGTCCACAGGGACTTCAGCTGACTGCCACGACTTTTCAAATATCATGGAAAGTGGCTTGGCAAATACATCAGCCAGTTTCTTCAGGACTCTGGGATGTATTTCATCAAGTTCCATGGACTTATATATTAATGCTTTTCTCTGAGGAGTACATGCCATTCTGCAAAGCCCAGGGATATTCACCTGTTTTTTTGAGAGCCTGGTCTCTGCTTCTATCTGAGATTAAACTTTTTCCTGTTGCTTTTCTTCCCCACTGTGTGCTGTAAAACAGTAATGTCCTGTATTCTCATAGGGCTGCTTGAGGTACACCGAATTTTGAGACTATTTTGGATTCTTAATTTTGCATTTATTTCTATAGTTCTTACAATACATTTGCTTAAAAATAAAAATATGATGACATGCAGTGTTACTTATTATGTTTGGTTTATAGCAGCTATCAAAAAAATACAGTTTAAATGAGTGGAATAATTAATTCCAATTTTTAGCTGAAAACAGCACTTGGATGCACCTTGTAATTATCAAGTTGGATGCACCTTCTAATTATGAAGTTGTAGGTACAGACAAATTTAATACAACATAAGTTTCACCAAGAAAACTTTCCATGAGAGACACGAACTTGGGAAAGAGAGACTTCTCAGTAAATCCTTCATATGTCATTATTTTTCAGGAGCACTGCAGCAGAGAAAATATATGCCTCCGCTTAGAGTATCATCTAATGCTTGCCAAGAAGAATTGGTAATTTTTATATAAAAAGTGTGGAATAAAGGAAGTTTTCATTTTACTGCATCCATCAGTCTGAAGTCTTTCAAAACTCTTCCAGTTTTATGGGAAATTCATATCTTTTTTTTTTTCCTGTTTCTCAGATTTCACAGCTTATGTAAGTTTAAATTGTACACTGATTTATAACTGTAAATTTTGAGCCCTTAAAAGCAAACTTATTTCCCATTTTATTCTATTAATTAGGTTAACTGCAAATTGCAAGCTGAATTTACCAGATATGTAAGCTTTGAGTCTTAAATGTTAGGATCCTGCTATCTACTCTGTTTTATCTTACATCTTGATCCTTTGCATTCCTGTGTATACATAGGTCAATGCGAAGGCGAAGAGACCATAATTTGATATTAACTTGGCTTGACAGAGGTTCAGAGCAATGTGACTGATGTCAAGTCAGAATACAACCTACGTAACAAAACGGATCTAAAGAAAAAACAAGTTGAAACTGAACATTTTATATGAAAGATACATTTTTATCTTTTCCAGGATACAAAAGATTTTTTTTTCTGCAATGAATTTAATAAATATTGACTTACTTCTCTCAGTAAATGCCCCTCTTGTTGAAAATGAATTTTCTGATGGAAAACTATTTTAATTAAGATTTTCCAGCAAAGTTTGAAATAGAGACTTCACAGGTTTTCAGCTGTGTTATGAGATCTTTTTTGATTTTTTTGGGGTTTGTTTTGAAGGAATGTATTTGAAGGTCAAACCCTGGAGGATAACAGGGACAGTAAATAGGACTTTTGCAAATGTAGAATAAAACTTTTTTTCAGAGGAAAAAAAAAAGTGCAACTAAATCTTTTTATTAGAAGTTTGAATTGTATTTGTTTGAGTTAATTAAATCTTATCACATTCGTATGCACTTTCTAATTAACAATTAGCTATGTTTTCTTTGTAATAAATGAGAAATCTTTCAGGAACATGAGAATGGACAAAAGCATGCAGCAGCTTAATTAATCTGTATTTAATCTCTGGAGAGCTAAGTTAAATTTAGCAACAGTGACAAGCAAAATTGTATGCTGGTTTAGGGTCTGAGATGTGACAATTTCTTTATGAAATCAACTATCTTCAATAACAAAATGTTCCAAAAATAATATTGTTCAGTATATAGTCTGATTACTCTAAACAAAAGTAAAGTAAAAGTAAAAAGAAAGTAAATTTGATTTAAATAATGGACTAAGAATATTTAGAAGAAATACTGCATATAGCAAGACAGTTTAACATACAAGAAATTTAGGCAGTTGATAACACTCACATTTGCCCTAAATTTTTAAAAGATCTTCCCTTCAAAAGATTTAATATTTAGTAGGGAAAAAATATGTTACTGACTGTTCTCATAATGGACAATTTTGGAGTTTAATAACGTAGCCAGTAAAGATAAACTCCAGACCTCTGCAAAGCCATCAACCTAACTAGCTAGTTCATGTTAAACAAGAGCCTGCTTTCTCTACTGCAGATTTAGCTATATGTGAGTTGGTGTATTTTGTCTAACCTTAGACAAAGCTCATCCTTTTTCTTCTTATATGGTCAGAAGACCTTGATGATTAAAGCAGTACTTCCATGAAATGGATGCCAACCCTTCGTGTCAGTCAGGCTCCCTTTCCAGATTTGCCTACGGGGGTTATTTTCACTTTGTGAAAATCATATAGTCCTTGGACTAAAGAGAGACCAACTCTATAGCCCTGTAGTTAATATCTGCTCGTAGATTGTAGAAACTGATGTGTTAATTTGCTAGGCTATTTTGTTGTTGAAGAATCTGTCTCGGCTTTTGACTGACATTTTAAAAGACCTGCAATTGGAGAATGAAGGGGGATTCTCCTAATCCTACAAATATTCTTCAGATGGGACAAAATGTCCTCTTCCATTATTGACCTTAAACTCTTACCACATAAATTCTCTTTGTCCATCCTTCCTTGGTATCTACTTAACACAACATCTTTGGATTAATGGCATTTTCTTAGGGAAATTTTTGGCCTATCCTACTACTCAAACTTTGAACAGCAGATGGCATGTGATGAATGTACACTACTGAGCACTTTAAGAAAAGATCATAAGCTCTGTGGTTTAATTCTGAATGTACCCAGCTGGTGACTTATGCCCCTTGGATGACTAGTTGGGTATGCTGGTTTCCGGGACCATCTTCTGCAAGAGGACCTCAGTGCCTGGCAAGATGCTGACAGATACAGCCAAAATGAAGCCTTGGAGTGCACGGGCCAATTGTTGGCTCTGTATATCAGCATTAATGATATCTTTGGAGACAGTGCATTTGAATAAGTAGTGCCAGAGGCAGTGTTGACTGTTTGGCATGGAATTCTTGGTGCCAAACACTGAGTTGTTCTTGAGTCCCATTGACATCAATGGAAATTAAAAGTCCTCCACATCTGGCAGGATTTAACTCAGAATAAAGCTGGTTGTAGTGTGTTTCTTCTGTGAATTTATATTAGTAACATACCCATAGAGGTCACAGTGCTTTCATTTCAAACACTGGGAGCAAAGAAGTAGGAAGCTATGGGGCAAAGGCCTGTATTTATATGGGTCTAAGGTGATATATCATCAGCATGAAAAAATTGAGAAGTAATTTTCCACCCAAAAAAGCTCTTTATCTGTTGTGTGTCAGTTCACTTTTCTCTGTGACCAATACTGCATGTTTTATGCTGCAGATGCCTGTTTACTTGCAAAAGGAAACCTATATTCTCTCATTCTTGTGTATTCAATGAGATGGACAAAGTTTTTCCAAAGCTAGTTGCGTCTTCACAAGACCTGAACGCTGTCAGTCTTATGATGTAAAATCTTCTTGTTGATTGATATTAATGCCATACCCCAAAGCCTCAGCTCTACTGAGTTAGGCAAGTTACAGATTTGTAATGGAGATTAATGACATTCTTTGATGGCAAAAATCAGAAGACAGTCACAAAAGAAATATGATAGCACAAGAGGTGAGGAGGAAAGACACTTAATGTTAAACAGTTTAAAGTATTCTGAGAATTCAGCTTGTCCAGGGCAGACATGTTATCCAGAAGTTTATTCCTCAGTGCTCTTATTATATTTATATTTCTTTTCTTATTTTTAATATTCTTATACCAAAGAACAGTGATGGCTGAACTAGGGTTCTGTCCCTTCCCCTCTTCCTACTTATAATGGTGAAAAGTGGCTACCTTACTTCCTCTACTATTCTCGGATTCAAGATCCCAATCAACTTGTGTAGGATCTTACGAAAAGTGTTTGCTTTACTTGTTCTAGGACATGAAGAAAGGCACACAGCAGGCATAAGAACAATAAACACAAAACGGTAGGTAAGATTTAGAGCCCTGCAACCTTCCCATTGTTTGCTTTTACCAATTTACTCTTTATATTTTGATGGATTAAAAGTTCAAACAAGCATAACCTGTCTTTGCTAACACTGCCAGTTTGCACTATTGCTTTTCTCTTATAAAAACTGCAAGTCTGTTACTTTCTGTGCCATTCTGTTGAGAATCTTCATTTGTAACAATATATAGAGACCATCAACAAGGGAGAAGCTGCCAAGAAAGTGAGACCAATGTTTACTTTTGTTGAACAAGATGATCATGGTGATCTTGGAAAGTATAACTGATCTATATGTATTTCTTTAGCCTTAGGCTAAAATGATTATGTTTTCAACATCAACTGATAAAATCTCTCTCTTAAAGACATTTTTCCTTTTATCTGAGAGAAATATTTTCTTTTAGTTACAATGAGTAATTTTTTTCAAAGTCAGAACTATCTATGCTTTCTACGAAGACTCATTACTTAAGAATCTCTGCAAAGAAAGAGGGAAAATTTATCCTAGTTGTTTGAAAGTGATGTTACAGTAAAACAGTTTTCCATGATCAAAAATGGTATTTCAAACTCAGATTGTAGAAAATGTTTCTTAAAAAATTTAACTTAGTGTTGTTCTAAAATTCACTTTTACATTATTGATTATTCCATCAACTGGACATGGAAATCAGATCAAACCTGCAGTTGGATTCTCAGTTTTTCTCTGTCTTCTTATGTGAAATCTTAGACAAATTACTCAAATTGAAATGAGGAAAAATAAAGATTGGAAGAATACTTTTCTCTTAGAGAATTTAAAAGGATTTACTTCAAAATGTTACAGGATTTTCTTGAGGGCTAACTTCAGTGCTTAAGACTGTAAGGCACTCAAAAGCTTTATGGTTCACATAGTAAATACTGTTCCATAATACTTTTTTTTTTTTTTTAATTGGAAAGGGCAGCTTATCTTTATAAAAGAATCCAAGTCAGATTCACATGTGTTGAAGAGGTCAGCCTACACTGAAGATTCTCTGTCATGTTGACACAGAATATGGATTGCTTCAGACTCAAACTTGGAACTATTATCTCCGTCATCCATAGCAGATTATATTTGTTTGATTTTTTTTGCAGGTTACTGGATTTACAGACAAGGAAGAAGTGGTTTGGAAGAGATTTTCCAGAGAAGCTGTGGATGCCCCATCCCTGGAGGTGTTCAAGGCTGGATGGAGTTCAAGACTTGGCTGTGGGATCTTGAGAAGAGGGAACCAGGCAAATAGCAGGATCACAGCCCTGGACTTCAGGAGACTCTGGACAGACTTTGGACTGTTCAGTGAACTGCTTGGAAGAATACCGTGGGATATTGTCCTAGAGAGTAGAGGAAGATCAGAAAACCCAGTTGATTTACAAGGATCATGTCCTCCAAGTTCATGACCTTTGAGCAGGAGGTCATGGAAGTGTACAAGAAGTAGAAGCAAGGACAAGTAACCCAGGAGGAATTTAGAGGAATTTAGAGGAATTTCCAAGTATGCAGGAAAGTCAACATTTGAATCTGGCAAAGGTCATAAAGGACAAGATGGACTTCTGCAGGTTCAGCAGCAGCAAAAGGAAGACTTTTCAGTAAAGTGTGGGCCAGCTGTTGAATGGGTCAGGGGACATTGTGACAAAGGACTTGGAAAGGGTACTCAATGCCTTCTTTGCCTTGCTGTTTTCTAGTATGATTAGCCTTCCGGATTCTCTGGTCTCTGAGATTCATGGGAAAGTCCAGAGCAAACACAGACTAACTAGGAATCTGTCCAGTGACAGAACAAGAGACCATGGGCGCAAACTGAAACATAGGAAATATCATTTAAACATAGGAAAATAAAGTTTTCACAGTGAAAGTGGTGGAATAGCCTACCCAGGGAGGTTATGGAGTCTCTGTAAGTAGAGCTATTCAAAACGGCCCTTGGCAACCTGCTCTAGCTGACCCTGATGATCTCTAAATGTCCTTTCAGCCTCAGTTCTGTGACTCATTTATAAGCTGTGACTTAGTGTTACATTTTCTCGTCCATGTTCGTGGATAAGCATTACATAAGTTTCCTTCTCATGGGTAACAGTTGTTTTTGGTGACTTGTTACCTGTAATAACCCAGAGAATTTGGTGTCACTCTTTGAAAGGTGTGGCACTTCAACTTTTTCTGATATGAAGAAATTACAGTCTAAATATGAAGTTAAAACAGCTGCACAAGAGAGAGTGGTAACACAGTGGTGAGGATATTAAGAAGATTCTAACAACCATCTTCTTATTTAGTTACCACAGGCATTGGGTTAGAAGGGAAGATTAAGGAAGCAGTTGACTGAGAAGGCTTTGTAAATGTTTATTTGGCCCCTCCTTCCAGGTAAGAAGAAGTGATGCTGTCATAACCTGCATAAATTACTATTTGTTTTGTAACTAATATTAAAAAAATACCCCAAGTATGTTTACTGTTTTATTGACATCTTTCAACAGGATGTATATTCTTTAAGTTTTCAAAAGTAAAACAAAATACAGTTTTTAAACATCTTATTATAGCAGATGGGGTAGCAGTCTAAATCTTTAATATTATATACTTGTCCTTGAGGTTTCTGTCATCATCCATAATTTAAAACAAATAGGTCTAGGATTTAGAAAGGTTCAGTCTGCACTCACTATTTAGCTAGATCCAGAAGCAACATAAAACATGCCCGTTTTATCCTTAGGGTGTTAAGAATTAAGCTTGGAGCTTTGATGAGGTGATACGATACAAGGATGTTTACAGAATGTGGAAAGACCATGAGAAGTATCAGTTGTAGCACCACAGCCGTAGGCTCTCCTCTGCTGCCAGCAGCTGTGAACTTCAGCAGAGTGTTCAATGGAGAGTAAAATTTAATTAGAAGTGAATTGTGCCAGGGTCTTCTGCCTTCATTCTAAAGATGATAAGACTTGACAGCACCTGTGTCCACTCAGGGTGAAATTTATTGTGTGCTAGACTCACTGTCATATATCAAATTCGCAGAATTAAAAGCAGCCAAGTAAAATGCTAGTAAAGAAAATATCTAATGATTTGGATTTAAAAATGTCAACCTTCAATTTTTGCATCTTTACCAGACATACAATTTTGTAGAGCAATCAAGAGTTATCTAAGACGTTGCAGCTTTGTACTGTGATAAAAAAGGGCTGCTGCCTTAAATCATTTGCCCTTACTTAATAAAATCTTATTTTTTTAATTAGAACAGCAAACGACCGTATTAGGAGACAAATTTCTTTAATTAGGGTTCTGTATCTCTTATTTGCTTTCCACTGAAGGTTTAAATCAAAGGCAGAAGTGCAGAACACAGGACAGCAATGTTTTACTTAAATCTACTTAGAAAGAAAATCTTCTATCTCAATAAGCATTAGGAGACTCTTCCAGGATTAAAATACTCAAGTACATTTCTTGAAATTGAGGATCTGATTAACATTTAGCATATTTAAGTACACTGAGAAAATTTTGGTGTTTTTTTTTTTTTTTTAGAAAGTCCTTGGATGTATCAGAAAACATGCAATGTAAGGGACCCAGGTCTCTCTGGAAGAAAGGTGATTTGAAAAAAATTGCAAGCTAAAAAGTAATTTTAAAACTAAGCATAATTTTCTGACCAGAAGGGAACATACTAGGTCTGTATCAATCACATAAGGGTTATAATTCAGAAAGGCTTCCCTTTGAACCTTCATGGTTTTCCCTCTAGGCAGTTTCCTTCCACCACGACACTCAGGTTTTTGCTTATGAGTAATGGATGGTGGTCCTGTCTACACCATAAATGCTGCCTGTATCAGTGGAGTTTTGGGGTATGTATGCAGATATTCTCACCTTCCTGCATTCTTCATCAGATCACTCTACATCAGGCTCATCGGCTCATATCCTTTATACTGCTGATACTTACTGCACTCTTCCCCCAGATCTTTGATTCACACGTCATGGTGTTTCTCAGCAGCTCATGAGTTATACAGTCTGCTGTCCAATTCCTTCTGATGTATAGGGTCTTGAACTGGGAGAGAAATTACTCAATGATGTTGCATCTGAAGCCTGGAGCTTAGCAGGGGCATGCATGTAGCGGAGTGCAGTTGTCCATATATATGGAAGAATGCCACTGCAGCCCTTCAGGAAAGGGGCTGGTGTCATGCCTGGTGCTATGCCTGGTGTCATGCTCCTAAAGGGATGTGATGCAAGTCCTCTACAGCATTTTGTCCTTGATGTTATTGCAGCAAACTGAAATATGCCCATCCTGCTTTATTACAAAACTCGTTGTTTCCTTTGTTATCATTGTACAATACTTTTAAGGAAAGGTGGATAAACACTTTGGGGTATGGTTAATGGCTGGTCTGGTGTAATTTACATGTGAATATATCGCCCAAATTATAAATGGGTATGCTGCTTTACTGTCAACCACATAACTGTCATTATCTTTGTATGACTGCTGTTACTTAAAGCCATAGATGCACCATTCTCCACTAAACAGTATATTTAGAATCTTTCCGAAATCAAGCAGTAAACCAAGTTGAAATAGATCTAAGAATTCCTCCTGGAGGTAATATAAATACAATGGGAACGAGCTGCTGTCAGGAGGACAGTGGTGACATTGGGATGTGGCATGACCTTTTGATGGGTATATTTATCACTCATGTGTACCTTATAATGAGGGAAACATGTTCTGACTCTTTTTAAGAATTCAATAGCCTGAAGGAGGGAGAGAGGTTACATCATACACATTAAAGTGTGTGTGTACATATATATAGAGTATATTTTCATCTGAAAGGATGGATAGCCAGCATGTCACTAGGGTCAAGGTGTTGCTAAATGTCTCCAGAGAAACAAAGCATTAAAAGATTACATCCATATTAATTTCATAATGTTGCCAGAACACAAGGTTTGCATGTCATCCATATGGCCCACTAGACTGGCATGGCTTTGGTGAGGGTCAACTATCTCAAGGAGTGCTCAGGCACAGTTCAGGGATTACCACAGGCCGTGGTCTATTGCAAGAGTCAGCTTGGACTTTGCTTTTTTTTGTGCTGGGAATGCAAGGATGTTCATCTGTTTTGGTGCAATTTGTGCTGAAGCAGTAGGCCTATGTATTGGAGTACTATGCATCCTGGTCCATTTTGTATGTTTGTACATAAATAGCCATTAATAGCAACATGGATCTGTTCAGGTAGGAAGCAGGACTGAGATGTGAGCTGGAGGAGTGCCAGTACTGCAGTAATTAAGCATGGATTCCCATAAATCCTGGTGAGAGCAAACTCTACTGCAGAATGCATTTATTTCTGTCCAAAAAGTGTTAAATGCTGTAATGTCAAAGGCTGAAAATTAATCTTTCTTTGATTGGGTTGATGTGAACATTTCAGGTATGCTAAGCACACAGAGACCTGTAGAAAAAAAATGCTGATTATTTTAGTCCCAGGTAGCCTAGATGATCTCTAGAGGTCCCTTCCAACTCTGAAAATTCTGTGACTCCGTGATGTTTCTGCTGCTGCATCTCCTCAAAAGCATGTAATTCCCCTGCATGCTGTGTCCAGGGAAGACAGACCCCAAATCTGGAGTTGTACAATGGTCTCAGCTGACTTTTCTAGTTATACTGATGCAAGCAGTGCTAGGTGTTATGTCATATGACAGAGATACCCAGTCTCAGCTCTGGCTTTCTAACGTATGTCTGAGAGTACTCAGGGAAGTACACAAATGCAAAGCCTTGACTCCTCAAGCAATCTCTGTGAGTAAGTTCAATGTAGGGAACATGTTTCCATTTTTACCATTCTTTGTAGGAGGAAAAAACAGTGGTGGATAAAATGTGGTAATCTTGGTTGATGAAATGCATATGAATGGCCCTCCAGCCAAGAGGTATGCTCATTCATTATCTTCCTTCACACAATCTTACTAGCTATATTTTATATGAATAAATTATATTTGTCCAGGGCTTGTCTCTGGAGCTCAGCCCAACAGACATGGCATGGTTTATTTATACTACTAAACATTCTTTCCCTCCAAAACTCTTTTCAATTAAGCTGCCTGTTGGGAATGGGTCTTGGCCCAGTCTAACTCCCCAGCTGTGGGCAGGAATTGCTTGGCAGACTGCTAGCTGGCCAGGCCAAATGCATGCTGGGGTCATTCACCCTCTTGGAACAGCTGCTTTCATGAGTCCAAGGCAAGAGCAAGTTGGATTGAACTCACTCTTTACACTGTTTAAAAAGTGCAGTCACAGATCGAACTCAGAGTACGAAACTATATTTGCAAGCAAAAATAAACTCTTCACAAGTCATTATGTCTCTCTTCCTGCTGTCTCTCTCCTCTCTTCTTTAAAAGCAGATAGACTTTTTTTTTTATTTATTCAATATACTTTGCATATCCAAGTCAGCCTGTTTAACCAGATGTACTGAGTTTATGTAGCAAGGTTTTGGTACTGGGGAGGACTGCAGAAGTGGCCATTATGAGAAGATACCAGGGGCTACCTCCATGTTGGACACAACCTTTTTCAGTTCAACACAACTCAGATGGACTCACCACTGTCGAAAGCTGAGGTTATCAACCACATCTGTGATAACATATTGCAGAAAGGATAGAAAACACTGTGAAGCATCTATGAGAGAAAGTAGTGAGAAAAAAAAAAAAAAAAACAAAACCATGAGAAAAAGAACCCTGCAGACACCTGCAGACACCAAGATCGGTGAAAAGGAAGAAGAGGAGGTAGTCCACGTGCCAGAGCAAAGATTCCTCTTTGGCCTGTGGAGAAGACCATGGTAAGGCAGGCTGTTCCTCTGCACCACGTGGAGGACCATGGTGAAACAGCCTGTAGAGGAACCAAAGCTGGTGGATGTGCCCTGAAGAAAGCTGTAACCCATTGCTAGGAGCCCACACAGGAGTGGGTTTTCTGGCAGGAACTGTGACCAATGGGTGACCCATGCTGGAATAGACCATTCCTGAAGAAAACTACATCTCATAGAAAGTACCCAGCGCTGGAGTAGTTTGTGACAAACTGCAGTCCATGGAAAGGGCCCTTGTTGGAAAAGTTCAGGAAAGACTGTATCCCATGGGAGAGACCCCATGCTGGAGCAAGGGAACAGCTTGAGAAGGAAGCAGTGGCAGAGGTGAACCATCATGAGAAGTCCTGCATGACTGTCGGTACAATTCCAAGCACAAATACAGGTTGGACAGAGAATGGAGTGAGACCACCCCTTACCCCTAAGGAGAAGGACTTGGGANACCAAAGCTGGTGGATGTGCCCTGAAGAAAGCTGTAACCCATTGCTAGGAGCCCACACAGGAGTGGGTTTTCTGGCAGGAACTGTGATCAATGGGTGACCCATGCTGGAATAGACCATTCCTGAAGAAAACTACATCTCATAGAAAGTACCCAGCGCTGGAGTAGTTTGTGACAAACTGCAGTCCATGGAAAGGGCCCTTGTTGGAAAAGTTCAGGAAAGACTGTATCCCATGGGAGAGACCCCATGCTGGAGCAAGGGAACAGCTTGAGAAGGAAGCAGTGGCAGAGGTGAACCATCATGAGAAGTCCTGCATGACTGTCGGTACAATTCCAAGCACAAATACAGGTTGGACAGAGAATGGAGTGAGACCACCCCTTACCCCTAAGGAGAAGGACTTGGGAGTGTTGGTGGATAAGAAGCTCAACGTGACACAACAATGTGTGCTTGCAGTCCGGAAAACCAACTGCATCCTGGGCTACATCAAAAGAAGCAGGGCTAGTAGGTCCAGGGAAGTGATTCTGCCCCTCTACTCTGCTCTGGTGAGACCCTACCTGGAGTACTGCATCCAGCGCTGGGGCCTCCAACAGAAGGACATGGACCTGTTGGAATGAGTCCAGCAGAGGGCCACAAAGATGATCAGAGGGCTGGAGCACCTCTCCTATGAAGATAGGCTCAGAGAGTTGGGATTGTTCAGTCTGGAGAAGAGAAGGCTCCAGGGCAATCTTATAGCAGCAATGGCTTTAAGAGGAAAGAGGGGAGAGTTAGATTATATATGAGGAAGAAATTCTTTACTTTGAGGGTGATGAAACACCGGCCCAGATTTTCCAGAGAAGTTGTGGATCCCCCATCCCTGGAGGTGTTCAAGACCAGGCTGGATGGGGTTTTNGGGCTAGTAGGTCCAGGGAAGTGATTCTGCCCCTCTACTCTGCTCTGGTGAGACCCTACCTGGAGTACTGCATCCAGCTCTGGGGCCTCCAACAGAAGGACATGGACCTGTTGGAATGAGTCCAGCAGAGGGCCACAAAGATGATCAGAGGGCTGGAGCACCTCTCCTATGAAGATAGGCTCAGAGAGATGGGATTGTTCAGTCTGGAGAAGAGAAGGCTCCAGGGCAATCTTATAGCAGCAATGGCTTTAAGAGGAAAGAGGGGAGAGTTAGATTATATATGAGGAAGAAATTCTTTACTTTGAGGGTGATGAAACACCGGCCCAGATTTTCCAGAGAAGTTGTGGATCCCCCATCCCTGGAGGTGTTCAAGACCAGGCTGGATGGGGTTTTGAGCAATCTGGTCTAGTGGGTTCCAACCCCATGGTAGGGGGTCTGGAACCTGATAATCTCTAAATTCCCTTCCAACTCTAACCATTCTATAATGTATTGATGATGATGACAACGATTGCAGTCTCCATTTGTTGTGTTCCCTGTGCAACTTGGAGAAGGAGAGGTTGAAGATTTGGGAGTGAAGTAGAGTCTGGGAAGAAATGGGGATGGCAAGAAGGTGTTTTTAGTTTCGTCTTTTTTTTGTCACCATCCTACTCTATTTTTAACTGGCAATAAATTCATTTAATCTTCCTGCAGTGGGTTGACCCTGGCTGGATGCCAGGTCCCCACCAAAGCCATACTATTGCTCCTTCAGTTGGGGAGTTGCTTTCCTTCAACTCATCCAGTTTGTGCAGTGGAAATACATGCCTGTTGTAGTCTATCCCCTGTAATTCTAAAGTAAAAATAATGAAGGAAATAAGTGAGGGAGTGAAAGAAATAATTAACCTTCTCAGAGCAGTTTGTAGCCTTTGAATCCCTTGCTTGCACTCTTTCCTTGGGGCTGTGCCTAAAGGCATAACCTAAATCTTCTTTGGTGAGCAATGTCTACTTGATCAGACTTCCTCCAGAAGAAAAAAGGTGGCAGAATTTGGTCCTGTGGTGTTTGTATGGAGAAAATAATGTTTTTTCTTGAATTTCACCTTCCTTCCCCATCTCCCCACTCCCTGAAAACAAGAGGCATGAACAGCAAAAGTTGTGTTAAGTGTTGAAATGCAGTGTGCAGTGTACCTATTCTTTTATCTACATTCTGGGTTTTAGCACTCTCTGTATAGCAGTGCATTGCTTCAGCAACCAAAATAACTTGCTCAGGGCAAAAACAACAATAACAACAAAAAGCACAAATCCCAAGTATAAGTAAGTACCTGGAGGCATGCGAGTGAAACAAACCTCACTGACACAAATTGATTTGGCAGTAACAGCAAAGTATGTGGAAAAACAATACGGTGGATTAACCTGTTGTCCATGTAACACAAATTAAATAAAACATGTGTGTGGTAGGAAGGTCCTTGAAAGTGAGGACTGTAGCTCTCAATATTCTTAAAATGATGCTGACTTGTTGCTTATTTTACCTAACTTTACATTCTGTTTTTAACATTTCCTTGGAATGTACTGATTCCAGAAATTGCAGCATGTGGTTTCCCCACTGGCTTTGCCTTAGATGAGTAGATTTCTCTGCTGTATTTTACACTCTGAACAGTATGTGTACCAGAATCCAGCTAACCCAGGATGTAGTGCACAAGGAAGAGTGAAGCTGATGACTGGTTGAGAGTATGCTATCTACTGTCTAGTGAGTCAAGGAATTGATCCTGTTCAAAGTAAAATCCTGCTCTTCATCACTTTGTGATGAGTGGCAACCTGCATGCTCTAATCCAGCAGGAATTTCAATGTGCGTATTTAACTTTCATCTTTCTTGAAAATCTGATCTTTCTTATCCCAGATACATGACTGTATTTGAGTTAACCTGATTTTTCTAAAAATATTGGGTAACGCTTGTGGTGAAGGACTCTCCTCATCCATTCTTTTTGGCTCTTGGTCTTACCTTTTGGTAAGGCTTTTTGTTGGGAATATAGCATCTAATTAATTACATTACCAATCCACTAACAAACTAAATATGAAAGAGAGTAGGTGTTTTGTTGGTCTAATGCTCAGCTACACAGTCACTAGTATAACATTCAAACAAACATTGGTTACTGTCTATCCAAACCCTGTGCTTCACAGTCCTTGGGGTGGAAGGAATGATCTTTGCTGGCTTTGTGCCCATGGCTCCTTCCTCTATTTTTTATTCAACCATTTCTTGAGCCAAGCAGAGAGTTTCTAGTGCATCAGCATTTAGATTTTGCCTTCTGAAGAGTGGTAAAGGTCTAAATAGCCCTTTACTGACCAGCTTTAAAGGCAGCTTTCAGGGATCTATGTGGATAGAGAGATACCGCTGGTCTGGGTAAAAGACAGACACTAAATGCCAAATGGAACAATTTGATGGAGACTCATGTCTTGAGAAAGATTTTTCTGCATGGAGGTCAATATTGAATAGATACTTAATGCAAAATGAGAATGCACTTCTTGCTATTCATCTCTGTTCACTTTTTTTTTTTTTTTTCCTCAAAGTCTATTTATGAGTTCGGTTTTGCAACATTATGTTCTCAAACAGATTGTGTGAATTTTCCTGACCTTGGTGTTAAGTCCTATCCATTGCTGCATATATCACTGTAAAAATTATCTCTGGGGCTGCTCATCTTGTTTGTTGAGTGTTATCACAGCTGAAAAAAGAGATTAATAAAATATCCCCCAAATTGACAGGGCTTCTCAGAGTATGTCAAAACCCACATTAGTTAAACTTCTGTATGGATTTTAGATTTCCACAACAAAACAACAACAACAAAAACCCAGACAGAGATAAGTATGCAAAATGAGGGGTATGGGACGATTAACATGATGTGAAAGGACAAATGTAAAGGGCAAATATTAAATAGGTTTCCACTGTAGATCTCAGGACAGAGTTATGAAATGTTTTCAGAAATTTCAGATTAATTTACTTTTGATGAACTCTGAAACCCTGAGGTGAAAAGAAATAGGTCAAAACACAGACCACCACTTCTTTTTAAGTGAACAAATCTGACCAGAGGATGAGCCAAAGTTTGTGTCTACCATGCTGTCCACAGTGTCACCAAGGTCATTTTTACGCCAACATAAACAGTTATCTTCTTTGTCTATTCATAAAAGAGACTTTGTTGCTCTTCTTCTTAGGAAGATTAATTGATTGTGCTCAAGATGAAGTGTCTCAATTTGCCACAAGCCTCCACCAACCCCATTAGACCTTGCATTGACAAGCTCAGACAAGAAGGTGGTCAGAAATCTTGTTTTGACATAACCTGCTATGAAGACAGATGGAATTTGTAGGTAGCCTGAACTTTTAAGCTAGAGCAGTCTGTTTTCATGGGAAAATATAGATCCCAGATGGTAGGACTGCCCTTGAATTCAAAACATAACCAACTATTCTACCTGGCACCATGGAGGTGTGGTACACCAATGCCATACTCTGGAGGTCATGTTGGTATGAAGCCTAGAAGTTTTGTGGGCTAAGCATCAATGAAATTTTTTTCTACAAGCAATTTAATGCTATTATTTCTCAAGGTTAAACCACTTCAATGAACTTGGGTTGGGTGTGTTAAGCCCTCAACTGCCACGTAAGTTTAGGATTGATTTGTTAGAGGAATCTGATGCTAGCCACCACTCCAGGTTCCTTTCTCCAGTCCCACACTTGTCCAGAGACATCTCTTGGTACTGAGCTGTAAGATGAGGCATCTATTTCCTATCCTGGACCATTTAGTTTTCTCAGAGCAGTTATACCTGCGCACAAGTTGTCTGAAAGTCCTGTTATGGTAAGCTTGCTTTGAGCACATGAAAATACTAAGTTCTAAATTTTGAGCAGTACACAACAGTCACAGCTACCTTCATTTCTAATAAGAGCCTGGCATTTGTACACTAACTTAATGGTAATGATACAATATTTGTGGATTCTGTGTGTCCTTTCCAGACTGAAATGGTTGATGCTAATAATCTACCCTCAGAGATGGCTGACTTGTAGTCAGGGTCAAAATGCCATGCTTTCTGTTGAGGTTGTTACAACCGCACAGAAATCATTCATTGATGGGGTTGGAATGAGGGAGTCAGAGCTTTGCTATGTATCCAGAGACACAGACACTATCTGAGAAATGGTCAGAGCTAGGTCTGGATTCCAGACCCTATCTCCTGTTCAATTCAAAGTGATGGTTCAATTCAATAGTAGTTCTATTCACAGTAACTTGAATTAAAAAATTAACCAAACCAAAGAAATAGAAAGATAGTAATTTTTAAGTGTATCTTTTAGGTTAAACATGCAAATGTAATGAATACATACATTCTCTGAGGATTAATATGTGTTTAATGTTCAGCCAATAAATGGATGAAGATCTGGCAGAAGGTTGCTTATACAAGTAGTGAAAATATGGGAGTAATTTCCTCAGTCATAGAAGTAAACAAAAGTGCAATATATGAGAAATAAATGCTTGAACTTCCTTAAATTGTAATTGTAACAGTAGGAAAATTCTTATGCTACAGTGAAAGCCTTTTAAATAATTTGGAGCTACTGTGCCATTTATGAATGTTGTAACCATTTGCCTGGGAAAAAATGGTGAGAAGGAGAAGAATAGCTTAAAATAAGGCAGTCCTCAGCAAGTGCTGAATAATTTAGACTTTTTTTTAGGACTATAGGTTTAAGCCTGGCTTCTTTCTTCTGCTAATATAAAATAATAACCAAAAAGGGAAAAAAAAAAAAAGTGGGGTCTTGTCAGGCAGCAGCTTGTCTTCTCACTGTTCCTCCTCAGCCATCAAGTGACCCCAAGTCACTCCATCCTGACATATAAACCATTAATATGTTACAACCATTAATAGTTACTGTGATTTATATTCTAATATAAGTCAAAGGCCTGTCTAATTTAACTTGAAAAGGTAGAACCCAAGGCCACGCATTTCAGAAAGTGTACTTGGTGACTTCAAAGGACACAGAAATCTCATAGCTGTACAGACCCATTCTCCTCTTCTTTCTACACAGGCCTCGGAAACGTCGTTTCTGTCGTATACAGTCCTGTATCTCCACACACAATGAAAAGCTTCTGGAAGAACAATAATATCATCTTTATTAAGTGAAGAGTATTGAACTCAAGATGACAAACATAACGCTGCCCTAATCAATCTTAACTCTGACCCTTTTCTCTATTTTGTGAAGAGTTTCTTTAGTTATTAAAATAGATATAAAAGCAAGCATCACATTCTTAATGACCTACTGCTTGACAGTGATCCTTCACTATGCAGTCCAATGTTATTCTGGAAGGGTTTTTTAAAATGCTGCCAGTTCTTCTCTAGAGGAAATTTATTCAAAGAAAATAAACATTTATCATTAGTGGGCTTCTGCTCCCTTTTCATCCTGCTAATGAATCCCTTCTACAAGGATTAGATGTTGATTAGATATAATGGCTGTTAATGATCTTATCCACTAAATTAAGGCAGATGTTAAGGGATTTATACTTAAAAATACCTCATGTGGTAAATCTCAGGAGTGTGTAGAAGGAAGACAACACTGTCTGCATTCATAGTGGTAATAAATTAACTGTGACCCGAAGAGATCAGGAAGTGTGCATATTATTTGATTAGAAAAGGTACAAGCAAAATTCCGACTCCCATATGAGTATTTTTGAACACAATGGAATAAAAACAAAATTTTAAAAAAATACTCTCAACCTGACAATAATGTTTAAAAAGTTATTTATCTGCAAACTGAAAATGCTTCCTGGTGGGCAAACTGTGAGTCTTGTCTGGGTTATACTGTGGTGAAATCCTAGCTCGTCTTGAATATTAGACACAATATATATGGAGCAA
Organism: Nycticryphes semicollaris; assembly: GCA_013400055.1. Taxonomy (NCBI): domain Eukaryota; kingdom Metazoa; phylum Chordata; class Aves; order Charadriiformes; family Rostratulidae; genus Nycticryphes; species Nycticryphes semicollaris. The sequence goes on from VXBJ01003951.1 coordinate 261,309, forward strand.
AACTTTGGGAGGAGATCTAGATGAGTATTCTGTCTAGAAAGAGCATCTAGTTACTATAAGGATACGACCTAGTGACTTGTTGGTTGTTAGTCTTCCCTAAATGCTTCAGCAGGGAGAACATCTCTATATGCCACCTTTTGACAAAAAGGAATATTTGCTGTCTTCACAGTCTATTTTTATAATTGTATCTGAGGATTTAGTCTGACTAGAATAAAACTTGGACTTCAGATAAGTCACTCTAAAAAATAGCCAAAAAAGGGAGAAAGTTCTCTTTTTGCTGGGGTGGCTCATCTTATTTGTTGTTATCATGGCTGAAAAAGGAGATTAATAAAATATCACCCAAATTGACAGGGCTTTTCAGAGCATCTCAAACCCCACCTTAGTGGAGCTTCTGTGTGGATTTTAGACTGTAACTAAAAAAAAAGAAAAAATAAAAACCAATATCTAAAACTGTATTTGGGTTGTCTGCAAGTTGTTGTTTCCCTCACTATTAGAAGCTGGTAAGGAGGAAGGTTTCATGTAGCTAATCTTATTGAGTAATAAGTGCTATTTACTAAGTAGTAGCAAACTCCAGGAAGATTATATAAACAAGTTCTTCGTGAATGAGAGCAAGGCTGTAAAAGGAAAATTATAGAATGAAGCTCTCTGGCTGAACATGTGAGTGAAGATTAGCCATTTGTGATATGGACACACTTAATGAATAACCTGTGAAATAGACTCTTACGAAGAGAAAGTAAGCACCCACTGCTGACAGATCTACTGGAGGAGATCCATTTTTCAATTTTTCTTTTCATAATGCTCATGTTCGCCATATTAGTATCTTCAGGGAGGGATATAGCTTTTTAAGGTCTTTGACTTGACAGAGGGCTCAAGCTTGGTTCTTTAGCAGAATTCTTGGACTATGACCCTCTTAGGTGAACTTAATCATCTTGCAGGAGTTTTATAATACTTTGAGTATCAAAATGTGCTCTTTTGGGGACCCTGTCATTATTACCTTTTAATGATCAAGATCCTTTGAGTCCTTCATGAAGACAGAACAACATAGTACCATGCTCAGTTTTGCAGGCAAGCTGGCATTCATGCTCTTATTTTTTTGGCTCATAAATTTGATTCTGTCCTGATGTGATTATTAAGAGTCTGAGTCATTGATAAAGTTGCATTGATGGATGAAATTTATCTTTGGCAGAATGGCAGCATGAGGCAATAAGATGTATGTGGGATATTAGCCTCTGATGCTTCTCTGCTAAGGAAGAATTTAATTAACAATAAATTTAATTATTTTATTTTGATATGAAGGGGATTGAAGGCTTTCCTGGGTCTGTCAGCAGACAGGGAGTGAAATCAGTATGAGAATTTTGAAAGCAGCTAGTAATTTTAGATATTTTTATTTTTTATTTTTAGGATACTTGGAAGGAAAGACAGATTATGATATTAGATTTGAGGGACCTTCAGGGAATGTCTCTTTTTCAGAAAACATTGAGCATTTACTTATGCAAACTTTTCCCCTGGGAAAAAGGTCTCCAGGTGAGTTTCGAAAGACATTAACATTTCTTGAACACCTAAGTGTGGGCTCTTGAGCCTTGTGTTCAATGTTCAGAGGCTTTCTGCATTGAATTTTAAATATTGCATAGGTTCAAGTTCTTCTGTATTTCTCAACCTGCTCCCCCAGTGAATAGACTGGGGCTATTCAACATGTTGGTAGAGGATACAACCAGTACAGGTGACCGAAACTTACCGAAGAGGTATTCTGTGCCATGTACTGTCATACTCAGCAATAAAAACAGAGTGCAAGGTTGGTGCTGTTTCAGTAGGTAGTCACTGCATAGAGATTGTGTGAGCAATGGGTTACTTGTGGGAAATGGTGAGCAATTGCCTTTGTATTTCTTTTTCCTTTCTCCCTTTTTATCAGGGAGATAAATCTTTCAGTTGCAAAATGTGCTTTGTTTTACAGGAAACTGATATTCTGAAAAGCAGGGATTTAAGTTTGTAAGAAAGACAGTGAATTCCTGTTGTAAAACCAGGTGCATCATGTAATATCAGAAGTAGTCAACACACATTCATCAAGGGGAAATAATGTCTGACTAACATGTCTGATAGCCTTCTACGATGGCGTGACTGAATGGATAGATGAGGGGAGGGTGGTGGATGTTGTCTACCTTGACTTCAGCAAGGCTTTTGACACAGTCTCCCACCGCATCCTCATAGGTAAGCTTATGAATTGTGTACATAAGAAGTTCCATCTAAACATGAGAAGGACCTTCTTCACTGTGAGGGTGGCAGAACCCTGGAAGAGGCTGCCCAGAGAGGTGGTTGAGTCTTGTCTATGGAGATGTTCAAAACCCACCTGGATGCAGCCCTGTGCAACCTCCTCTAGGGGGACCTGCTTTGGCAGGGGGGTTGGACTAGATGATCTCCAGAGGTCCCTTCCAACCCCATATCATTCCATGATTCTGTAATAGAAAGTTAATATCGCTTTTATATGGGACAATGTGATGGCTTAACTTTGGCTAGCTGCCAGGTGCCCACCAAGCCACTCTCTCATTGCCCCTCCCTCAACAGGATGGGGAAATAAAATGGAAAAGCTTTTGGATAAAGACAGGGAGATTGCTTAGCTGTTATAGTCATGGGCAAATTGGAGAAGATTAATTTAATTTATTGCCAATTGAAAATATTTGGTTTCTGTTGGACCCAAACTGTCTAATTTCTCAGAGGATTTGCAAGGATCTTTCAGAAGAATCATGTCAGTGTTTTATCACTCATCATTTTCATGTCTGAAAATACTGAGTCTTAACAGTAAACTTGTAAACAATAAATCAGTGTTTGATTTACAGTCAAAAGAAGAAAAATGCAAACTTCAAAGAGACAACACTTCAACTAAAGCTGTAAAATATCAGGTGCCTCTAGTCTACATCTCTTTAGACCAATTTTTCATCTCTATTCAAACAGAAGTGTTAAAGGCCTAACACCTCATTAAGTATGCCCATCTAGCAGACCTTTGGGAGATCTATTGATTACTAAACCAGTTATGAGATGATACTTAAAAGTAGCAGAAGTAGCAACCTACAGAGCTCTTTGAACTTCAGTGAAAATGTGAGATCACAAAATTTATCCTCAGTTAGATGCAAGTTACCTTTTAATGACAAGGAGTCATGTACAAGAAGAAGATGAGAAGGCTGGAACTGTTCAACCTGGAGAAAAGAAGGCTCAGGGTATATAATATCAGCTACCACAAAGTAAAGAAGATGGAGCCATACTCCTCTCAGTAGTATGCATTGGAAGGGCAAGAGGCAATGGGAACAAACTGAAATACTGTAATTTCCATTTAAAGAAACCAGTTCTGTAATTCCTTGAACTAACTTCCTGAGACTGGCAGCATCTCTTCAGTGAAAACAGGAAATTTGAATAAAAAATATTAGATGCCTTATTTTTGGACCACAGGAGAAATTGCACCCTGTATAAATGGCCATTTTTCCCCCCGAAACTGATTTCATAATACTAAAAAAATATGTACCTGTCTGCCCATCTATCTGCCTCATCTGCTTATGTGTGATAATGCACGTACAACACACACACAGATAGTAGAACTTCTCTAAGCCACTAACCACTAAGGTATTGCCTCTTTTCACCATGGAGAACATTTTTTCATTGGAGGACCATTAGTTGAAGAAAAAGGAGTTCCTGACTTCTCCTCTGTAAGTACTGTGAGCATGGCTTCTCCCTAGTTTTGAGTGCCTAGTCATATTTTCATGCTTGTTATGGGTAATTGCAACCTTTTGAAATATAACTCTGAACAACTATGAGGCAGAGTTATTTGTGTTGTTTTCTTCTTTTCCTTGTCATTCCTAAAGTCTAATAAGTCCTTAAATCAAAGTTCTTTGTTGTAAATCTACTTTTCTGGATTTTGCTCCAAGTTAATATCAAACTATGCAGAATTGTAGTCAACTGGGAAATGCAAATAAAAAACAAGAACATCCCATCACAAACCAATAGAAACAATTCAGTATCTAGCAGGCTGTTCTTAGCAGTGATTGCAGTACTTCAAAGTAAACACCATGTAATAACATGTAAAGACATTTCCTTAGGCCTCAGAAATATGATTTATTATTAGTTATCAAAATCATTAACAACTGTGCTGGTCTTGGTCAATAAAAATCATGTTGAAAATCCCAGGGTGCTACTGATAGCGTTATACAATGTAATATTCTTCTGTTCTAGTGTGGAAGTGATTTCAAGGTATTTGTTTTCCCAGATGACAAGACACATAAATATGAAACTGAAACTGGCAAGTAGGAATCATGGTGGTTAAAGAGGCTATTGATAGGAGGTAATATATGGCATGTGAATTGTGGTGCACACTTCAGCACAATTGTTTAAAATAAAACTGGCAGATCCAAAAGGAAATATGATTTATGGTGCGTGAGGCTTGAGAATTATTGCCTACACTGAAAGGAACAATTTAATGTCTATGGAATAATGCAGTGAAGATGTTACAAAGAGAGCTTAACCATAAGTGATTAGTTTGCATAAAAAAGCCTGATTTTGCTTATTATATTTCATTGAATTCCAAAGCATGTACAACAACTTACTGTTTTTTAAATATATTCTGCTATTAATTAGCTGCTGAGGCCTGAAAGGACCATATTATTGCTCTCAGCCTAAGTGGAAAGAGGATTATCTTCTCTCTTCAGTACGTGTTCACAGCCCCATTAAAGTTCTGTCCAAGAGTCATGACCTTATGAATCATATATTGCCAAAATGAAAAGTGGGACTATGCAGATTCATTGAGTAAGGGTTATTGATAACCTTGTTATGGGGAGAGGCTCACAAAGGAAGGGACTTTCTCCTCTTTCATGTTCTGCAGTTTGTTACAGTTAGAGTGAAAGGATTTTTTTGTGGCTCCAGAAGAGCTGGAGAAAAACATGTTGACTAGACCCAGATTTTCTTAGAAGTGGAAACATAAATGTCAATGCTTCGCTACAGGTAAATGTGATATTTTTTTGAGGTCCTGAACATGTGTGGTCTCATTGGTTCAAGGTGTGCTAAAAAGTCTTAGGGGACTTAGAGGTCTAATTAATGTGACCAGAAGCTGTTTATGTGCTATGGGACATGTGATGGGTAAGGAATCACTCTATCACCTGTTTCGCCTCCTTACTGGGCTCATAATTTCATAGATACATCTGAATTTGAAGAACTATTTCTACCTTTCCTATGGTTCCCATGGATGTTTATGTGAGCAATGAAGTTAAATCTGCTTCTTCTACGAGGAGACACAAAGAGCAGCTCATACCAACCCCCACACTGCATAGTGACTGGGGACAAGAAGAGTACAAATTCTAGTTTCAGTCACAGAATAAGTCACAGTAGTAAAATAAATAAGAAGTAAAATAATAAGTCACAGAAATAAAACTCTAAATCTGACTTTGCACACAATGCTAGAGCTTGTTATCCAGGTTTTCCTCACTTCCTTTCCAATTTTTGCATTTATATGCAAAGAATATAAAGCTGCACTCAGCTTTTCTACAGATATATGGATTAGCTGCTGGTGACTTGGTCTGTGGTGAGTTACCTGTTGATATTATTAGTTTGAACAAACAACTTTAAGAATAGATGATGTTGTCTTTGTCAAGCAGATGTAACTGGCTCAAACCAAGCAAGCTGGATGCAAACCTTCTCTGAAGTAGAAGCTACAAAACTGTAGTAAATATGATAGTAATAATAAACAGGGCTTTTAGCTCAGGCTTAGTACTCTGCTGATGTGGCTGTCTGGCTTCCTGACATCTGGTAACACAAGCTAAGCAAGTTGAACTTAAAATTAAGAGTTATGTAGGTATGTTTAGACATCACTGGTCATGGGGATTTGTTAATTCACTTCTGGGATCTCACTGGCAAAAAGTAAGGCAAGGATGGAAGCACAAATTGCCCATGCATGGATTTCAATGCCTCAAGAACTGCATTTTGCAGACCTTGTACACTATAATCACTGCCTGAACTAGATGCTGTGACTTTCCCTTTGGAAGCATGCAGCTGTGTCCATTGACTGTAGAGAGCCTAGATTTCTCACTTAGACAGTGTGAATTTACCCTGGCATATCCTACTTCTTACTAGAGACAAGGAAATTTTACAGTAATTGAAAATGAGCAATCCCAGCTTCCAGATCCATGCAGCCCAAGGCTCTGTTCCAAGTGTTTTAGGTGACTTTTGAAAATGTTTTTTTTCAGGCTACCAAGAAATTCAGGAAGCAGAGCTAGTGATGGGACTCCAAAGGTGAAGGAGATGGTAATGAGGAGAGGAAATCCTAACTTCAAAGCTTGTCATAGTATTTTTCTGGGGCTGTTTTATCCAATGCAATGATGCATAGAGTGTTGATCTATTGCTAATAGGAGCTTCTGCCATTGGAGGTGTAGTAAAATTAGATGATAACACCATTTCTACCTTCATGGCTAAAGAGAACATATCAGAAGTGTTACCAGGATGTGGCTCTTGAGATACACATAGGTAATCGGCCACTCAAATTAATTTCCCCTGACAAGTTGCATTATGTTGCCAGCTGCAGAACTGTGGAAACTATCTGGGTATAGAAGGGTGTATAACGTTTTGAGTAAGGATGCTGAGAGATATGAGATGACTTATGTACAAAGGACTCAACTGAGATCAGAAATAACTGAAGGGGAGAGTGAGGTAGAGAGTTACAGAATTATGAATGACAAAAACCCCAAGAAAAATTATATAGCAATGGGTTGGATCAACAAAAATGGGCAGCTCAATGAACTCAATTAACCAAATTCAACTGTAACAGAAGGAGGCGGTTCTTTATACAAGCAGTATGTGAGCTTTTATATTTCACTACAGATCATGACTTCGAGGTCACAAAACTTTCCACACTCTCTTTTCCAGAGTCTTTCCTGACTGCTTGGCAGGGCTATTGTGAATGCTAAAAATTGTGCAGGGAAAACTGCACAAGTTCATGGAGAAGAAATCTTTTGATTGTTACTAAATATAAGAAATGACATATGGTTGAACAAGTTCCTAAGGAGGTGGGTAGAATTTTAAGAAGTACACTACACACTCACTTTATTCTTACTCTTCCCTCAGTGTCTGCTATTGGCCAGATTTGAGGACAAGATCCATTGAAACTGTTCTTATATTATATTCTTATTAGTAGGCTAATAAGGAAAGTTGACAATATCAGAGCTCTCTGTACCCCAGCATTATATCCATTTAAAACTTATTCTGCAATGTAATGGTGAGAGCCTTGGGAATATTTTTGGTTTAGGTAAATGTTGCCCAGAATGTTCTTTCTTTCCTTCTCCAAAACATGCAATATGTATCTTATGGATCTTGGTTATACTATGAGTTTGGTACTCAGATTGGAGAATCAGTACTGGCTGCTCTTGAAGTATTCAGGACAGTAGATTTAGTGGCAGTTCTATCTTTGCTGCATGTTTCCGGTTTCTCCCTAATATCCATACAGAACCAATGAAGGTTGTAGTTCAAGGGGTCAGTTATCTCTGAAACTTAGCAATATTCTATATCTCATTAGAGTATATTCACTAGAGAGGAAGAAGAGTTAAAGAGTCTGAGAAGATCAATAGGATCTTTTGGATGTTTGACAGAAAAGTTATGTTCTTTGGAAGATACATAATTTACAGACCTTAATCCACTGTAAATATTTATTTCATTGATTTGTCTCCCACAGCCTTTATAGTTTCTTTATGTATGCCTATCAGAAACCACATTTAAGAGGCATTTTTACTGCAAAAATGAAGTAATGACTGAAAAGCTTGATGACTGCAGGAATGCAGCTAATTAAAGATAATGTGTCTATGTACCGTTTCATAATTAACACCAAACATAAATAAACTGAACTTTTTAACAGCCACATGTAATGTAAAAATCTTTTTCAACTCATGTTATTTTGCTTTAGGTGTTATAAAGACAAATATGCTCAGTACACATATACATGATGTGAAAACATAATCACTTATTATATTCAGCCTCCACTATTGGAAAATAGTGTGGTTTGATTCAGATGAAATATAAGCAGTTGATTGACCTCCACATCACTTTAGTTTGTAGCTTGAGGTACTAGTGAATCAGAATCAGACATATATAAAATAGGTTGGACACAAATTCTGCAAAAATAGTACTAAAATTGACAAATTAAGCTCTCAGAAGTTAGAAGATTCCAGGAAGAAGGTTTTCTGGCCAATTAATTAATCCTTCCTTTCTCTTTTCATACTTGTACAACAATGATATTTCTCTGCTAAAGTTTCTTCCCTTATTCAGTGCACAAAAATGGACAATGCTCATTTAAAATATTGCAATTCATTGGGAGAGCATCTTGTGCTCTCTCTTGTAAGGGAGAGGACTAATGGGAAGCCATTATAAGGAAAATGTTTTTGAGTTCAGCCATTCTGTGGGGACACTACCGATATATAGTTCAGTCATTGGTAGGTAGTGTCAGATGCTTGAGCAAGTCCCAAAAGATTCTGATGTGGCTGTATTTTCCTGAGGCCAGAAAATGGAACCTTCTTGATATCAAACAACCCCTGGCAAATGTCAAGTTCCTTTTTCAATGCATGAGGCGAAGGACATCTCAAAGGACGTTTCAGGGGAAATGTCTCTAAAGACTTGTTAGAGTGGACAAAGCAGTGCTTGCCAATTGTATTTTCTCCACCATTCTGGCTTCTTCAAAACAAAATAAAAAACTCAACTTCATGAAATACGCTTGCATGCAGACGAAAGCAAGCCTAAATAAATAAATAGATAATAAAGTCTTTGACAAATGCTTAAATGTAAGGCAATCATAACCTATTAAACCCAGGGTCTTCTAAAAAGAAGTGCTGGGCTGCCTTAATAAGACAGTACAGTCAGTCCTGCCCCCCATAACTTTATATTTATTTATATTTTATTTCTACAGGTGTTGATAAAAGCTATAAGATCAAAAACTAAAGTTCCACCATTCTAGATACTGTAAGAATATATTACTTTGAAAAATCTTAAATCTGGGTAAACATAAACAAAAATGTGTATAGTTTGACTCTAATTGACAAAAGAACGTGCTGATGGTCACCATCAGGTGAACTCTGCTCCAGAATGCTTGCATTTCATGTTAGTTATTACCCTTTTTGACTGAAAGAAGAAAGAAGATGGTTTCTGGAAGAGAGTGCTGCAAAAAATGAAGTGCTAAGGCAAGCAAAATGTCAGAACTACAGCTCTTTGTCCAAGCAGCTTCTCTGAGCACAAACACATACCTACAATCTTTGAACTACATGTGTGGACTGACCACAGGAGCCAGAAGAAACAGTTGTGCTCTTGAGAGCCATCAGAGCTTCTTGGCGTGTAACTAACAGGAATTGTACAGTGGAGTATCTCTGAAGAAGAAAAAAAAGGTTTTGTATGCTTTTGCAGAATAAAATACTCACTTCCTTGAAAGCTCATTTAAGACAAAGGAGCAGCAACAAAATGTATTTGCCTTCTTTTTATAAATGTATACATAAAGATGACTGTCTAAATAAAGAATGCACAGAGAGACATTAAAAAGTGAGCCGAGGTGTCTTGATTTGTAGTGCCACTTCTGTAGCACCCTAAAAAGGGAGTTTTCACAAATTGATGACTATTTCTTTTTCTCTAGTGGTTCTCTTCAAGACATCTGAAGATAAACACACAGGGAATAATATATCTCAAATCATTAGTCACTCAAGAAAATGATGGTCATAATTCTTTTTATGATTAAAGCCTGAAAACTCGGTGTTAGACCTTAAAGATTTCTCCGTGTCCTGTTGGATGAGGAATTTATGTAAAAATAATATCATCAAACATTTTCCTGACAAAACGAGGTTTTGATCAATACAATGAATGTCAGATCTGCGATGCTAGGCTTAGGCAGATTGCTTTTTCACGTAGTCCTTTTTTCCATAATATAAATGTATTTTTAATGAGTTTGGGTTTTTTTCTGTAAACTTTCCTCTGTTATTTATGTTCAGATTTCCCCCCTGAGTCATATTTTTTTTTTTTTTAGCACTGCCTATAAAGATTATTTCATTGTTGATTTATTCATGGCCACAGCAAGACCATCTCACTTATGGGAAATACACTTCTGTGGAAATAATTTACATTATAGAAATTAATGAATTCTACTATAGGGTTTAACTTCATAAATAGCTAAATCAGCAAATGACCAAATGTACAAGGCAGTTCAATTCTGTGCTACCTCACCAGAGATGTGTTTTGCACTACTTTTTACACATTCCCACATAATCTCAAATCTAGTTCTCACAGATATTCTACATTTGAGTTGCTGTTCTGCTACTTCTTGTTTGACTTTAGGGAAAACCCACAGTTAGACGTAGGTGCCATCATTCTTATTTTCCTCAGCTCAAAAAAAAAAAGAAAAGGAATTGCGTCTCCTGAGATCCCTGACTTCTTTATACAATGTGTGGAGAGGATTAATTACTTCAAGGAGGTATTTACAATAACCGGCATATTGTTCAGACACCCAAACTTAGCAGTCTAAAAGGAGACGTATCATGAAACCTCCCTTCTTTATATAAAGGCAGCTCTCTGCATTATTACTTTAATGTATTTTGTATTAAACAGTCACTGGGAAAAAAGATAATCTTAGAAATAGGGATTAAACTGTAAGATTCTCCCTCACACTGGAGCAGTCTGTTCCTGAAGGACTGCACCCCATGGAAGCGACCCATGCTGGAGCAGTTTGTGAAGGACTGCAGCCTGTGGGAAGAACCCACATTGGAGAAGTTTGAGGAGAACTGACTCCCATGGAAGAGACCCCAAGCTAGAGCAGTTCATAAGGAACTGCAGCCCATGAGAAAGATCCTCAGTGGACAAGTTCATAGAGGACTGTCTCCTGTGGGAGGGACCACATGCTGGAGTAGAAGAAGGTTGTGAGAAGTCCTCCCCCTGAGGAGGAAGGAGTGACAGAGACAATATGGGATGTGCTCACTGCGACTTCCATTCCCTTCTGCCCGCACCACTCAGGGAGGAGGTGGACAAATTGGGAGTGAAGTTGAGCCTGAGAAAAAGGGAGGAGCGGGGGATTTATTTTTTATGTCTCCTTATCCTACTCTGTTTTGAGTGGAAATAAATTAAATTAATTTCCCCAATTCAGGTCTGTTTTGATCATGATGGTAATTGGTGAGTGATCTTCCTGTCCTTACCTTTTCCAGAAGCTTTTCATTCCATTTGCTCCCCCTGTCCTGTTGAGAAGGGGGAGTGATAGAGCAGTTGGTGGGTAGCTAGACACTAGCTGAGGTCAATCCGCCACAGTAACAAAGGAGAATATTTGAAGGAAATACTAGGTGATTACAACTAAAGGTATTTGCCAGTGGTTCTAAGCTTAAGCCAGTTTTGCTGAACAAACTAATTCCAGAATACGCATGTTCTTTGTCTTATAACTGCAGTGATATGTGAGTGCATGCATAAACTAATCAATTCTTGGAAGAAGAGAAAAGCTGTTAAGAAGTGGATGACTGAGATCTGTGGTATGGTCAGAGGAAGATGCTATGAAATCATTTAATGAGTTTTAAAAAGCCTGAGCATATTGCTATTGCATATTCTATTCATTTAATATTTTTGTGCATTTTTCTTGATCAAATTGGTGCAAAGTTGCTGATTTGGCATATATTGACAATAGTTGTGTGTGTACTAAATGTATTATACTGGAATAGCTTAGAAAATCGATGGTGATACTTTATTAGCATACTACTACCTACTGACTCATGTCATGAGTTAGCATAATGCAGCATATTTTTGTGTATACTAAGGCATTCTGTTTGGAACTGACTGCCACTAAGATGACAAGACTAAAATAAGTTTATTGATACAAGAAATTAAATACGATAACATGTAATAGAAAAGTTTCTAAATGGATACATTTTCTAAGCAGGAACTTCCCTCTACCCTATACTGGGAAGTCCTTCAGGATGCAAGAAAGGACAATATCAGTAAAAAGAGATCCCGAGACAAGATATGGCTGCAAGCTCCATGTCCCAGTTTCACTGGTGAGGTTAACAGCAGCTTTCCAGTCTGTAAGCCCATGTTTCTGACAGTGGACTCCTTCCTTTTGGCTTTCATTTGTGGTACCAGCCATCTAAACACTGGTTCTTGCAAAATGCGATAGGCAGCCTAACAAGGTACATTAAACACAGCCCACAATCTTAAAATTTTTACTGCAGACCTGAGTTCTCAATGTCTCAGGCACTGCAGTGCTGAGCACCTTAATGCCCATAGCTCTTTGATGGATATTGGCCTGTGAACCTAACGAAATCAAGGTAAAGCTACTCACTGATGTCTGTGAGAACCGTTCACATCTGAACTGGTGCATTACTGAAGAAAATTGCATATGTATAAAGAGAGACCTTCCAAAAGATTTGTCGAGTTCTTTTCTGCACTCTCGCAGGTTCTCCTCATTTTAAGAGAGGAGAAGTTATTTTAGATATTGGTGAACTAATATAAGTTTTAATTAAATGTTCCTTTAATTTAGGTTGTTGAACCTGTTTTTTGATTCTCTATTGTTACCACTAGGGCAACCTCCCTAGCAAATGCAGTCCTTCTGGAAAAAACCAGCCTTTTAATGGATGTGCCTTCAGTTTTACATTGTGACAGATTCTTTGTTCTATGCTGTTTAAAATGAAATTGGTGCAGTTCTGTAATGACAATCAGGAAAGAATTTTTCACTGAAAGAGTGGCCAGACACTGGAATAGGCTGCCCAGGGACGTGATTGAGTCCCCATCCCTGAATGTGTTTCAGAGTCATTTAGATGTGGTGTTGGGGGAAATGGTGCAGGGGAGGAATTTGTAGAGTAGGGCTGATGGTTGGACTCGCTGATCCCAAGGGTTTCTTCCAACCCGAATGATTCTATGATTCTATGACAAACACCGCCAACATACAACATCGTACAGTTTAAGTATGTGATCAAATTGTACGCAGCATAAGTAACATATTAGAGATTATTTCTTATTACAGTCACTACAGCTCAGAGAAATACCAGATTAAAGTACATTCTGTTCTGTAATTTAGCCATTGTAATACCAGCTTAGAACAATTCAAATAAAGTCTGTATTAGCATAAAAATTATGAGCTGGTAAGTAACATTCCTCTTTTGGAAAAGATGTTCTCTCTTAATTGGTGGTATCACATGTGTGCTTATTCACTTTTATGTATGGCTGATTTGGCAAGATCAGGACAAGATTAAGAAAATATCCCTTAAAGACATTACCGTGGCATTACAGTGATATTTCTTTTCT
>VXBJ01003951.1:274591-321100 GCA_013400055.1 Nycticryphes semicollaris
TTTTTTTTTTTTTTTTTTTTTTTTTTTTTTTTTTTTGGTAATGAGACATTCTCTCTGAAGTGGTAATTTTAAAAAGGAATTAACTCACTCATCCTTGTGTGGAAATTCTGAAGATTCCTAGGAATCACAAAAAAGAGACACAAAGAAGAAAATATATTTATTCTTTTTAAAGGCATATACATTTTAAGACTTCAATACATATTTACATGTATGAAGGAAAGGAATGTTGTTTTCAGAGTCTTGGTGCTTTTTGTTATTAATCTCCACCAACTTCCCAGGGACTAGAGCAGGAAGTCTATATTAAAATTGATTTCTCAGTTTTCTCTGGCTGATCCTTTGGGTCAATTTTACAAAGACCCACATCCATAGACTACATTTTGGAGTGATGACTTTCCAAAACCATTCCAAATTGGATCTTTTATGTTGCACTTGTGGCACAAAGGTCTGCATATTTATAAAAAACAAACGAGTCCTTGACACTCATTTTAGCATCTAAACATAGATTTGAATATAAGTGTTAGAGTTATGTCGGTATTCAGCGTCACGGTTAACATTTTAAATTTGTATAAAGGACCTTAAAGTTCTCTTTGCCTTCAAAAAAAAATCTTAAAAAATATTTTATATTTGTGAATGGATGGAATAATGAAGATTTAAAGGACATTCCTAAAAGAATAAACTGGTCAGATCCTTTTTAAAAGATGATTTTTACACACAAAAAAATATATCACTGTAAAATAAAAGTAAAAAAAAATAAGATGGATTTATTTTTATCTGTAGCCTTTAGAAGCAAAAGAAGAATCTTATACAATTCTTTCATGAAACTTGAGGCATAACCTATTTTTCAAAAGCTTTCAAATTATATACAATCATTTATGGCTTATGATACATTTATTATTTTTTAATGGTTATTTGTACTGATTGTTTAAAAACTGCATATTCTTTGTAGTTTGTTTTCCTGCCTTTCAGCCTCTGAGTTCATTTGGACCTGTTCATCTTCTAGAATACAAAGCTATTTGCAATCAAAGAAAACTTTCCTGCATGACAAATACAGATCTTAAATGGGCTGTCTCTTACACATCTTCTGGAGAAAGCTTCTTTTATCTTTCATTACAGATCATGACTTCTGGGCCAGAGAACTTTCCATCCTCTCTTTTCCAGTCTTTCCAAGTAGCAATATCCAGTCCACCTGGGATTCTGATTCTGTTGTTTAGCCAAAAAAGAACTTATTATTTCAGGCTTGCTTTTCTCTAAAACTTCCTTAAGTGGTATTGCCTTTCCTCTTAGCCAGATATACTCAAATTTTCTCCAACAAATTATATTTATTACCCTTAGTAAGTTTCAGAAAGATAGTTTCCCTGTATCATTTTATTTTCCCATAGATAAGCCAATGACTATTAAAATTTATTACTAATAAAATATAATCTGGGTTTATGACATAAATAAAATTTCATAGATGATTATTCTTTTTATTCTAAAAATTAATGTATCTGTTTAAGTATATTATTTATTGCCTACTACTTTTACATTATAATACAGATATGTATTATGGACTCCAGTAATATTCTATTTTAGAATTAATTACTCAGATATTATTACGGTGAGCACAATAACTTCAGTGACTAATTTTTAAATAATTAGGTAGTGCATTTATGAAAACTATCATCTCAAGCAGTTAAAAACTAGAGTAAAGGAGTAACTGAATATTTCTATCTGTAGTTGCTAGGCCTGTTTCTAAGTCCATAACTCTCAAAAAATTAGCTAGAATTTTGCATGATAAAAGCTAATTTGGCTTCTTGCTTAGGCTTCAAGTAACTCAGATTCAATTCCATATAGATCAAAAAATATTTAAACCGTTTTGTTCTCAGAGCATTGACATTAGACTGTTTTGATTCTCTCTTTCTCCTTCTTAAGCCATTTTCAATTTCTGTGTAAAAAATAGAGTCACTGTTTATCAAAGATGCCTTGTCTTTGATAAATGTAAAATAGAATGTTGATTTAAAATGACCCCAAATTTCCTTTATGCTTACCAAATTTGTAAACATGAGAGAAGATATTGTACATATTGGTAATTTATGAGTTTTAATTTTTAGTTCATGTAAAATTATTAAAAAAAATATTTTGGATATGTTTGAAGCATTAGGAAACTAGTCTTGATGCAGGCAGAGCTGTATAATTTATTTGTAGCTTTAATGAAAAAAAGTGAATTTGGTTGAAGACTGTCAGTCATCCTCACTCATCTTAAAACATTGAATTCAATTATATTGACATTACATTTCACAGCAAGTCTTCCATTCAGTGTCAGCAGACGTCAACATTATATATACAATTCTTTGGGCTACAAGACAGAAAGAGAACACCTGCTCTGCCCGTCTCTGTAACTCCAGTTGCTGCATTTAATTTCTTTTAATCTTCTATGGAGACCAAAAGTTTTTATCTGCTTGGGTTTATACAATCATCCAGAGTCTTGATCTGAAAACATGGGGTCTTGGAGGCTAGTCCATAAGTCCTGTCAGTTTATTCTAATATCTGACTATTCTTATTGTTAAATTAAAAATAAAATACACATCTTTGAATTTAACCAGCTTCCTATTTGAGCTATATGTCCTTGTTAAGACTTCCTAAATTACTTTAAGTAAACTATGTTATATATCATGGTTTTCTCCCATAAATGCATCCACCTCTTAACTGAAACACCTCTTTATTTTTAAATAAACAAAAAGCGTGTTACTTACATTATAAATATGTACTGAAACATGTAACATTGGAGGTTTATTGTTCTAATTGAGCAGGTAATTTTTTTTTTTTAATTGTATTGGAGATTGTAATAAAATTAAGAGAAGGGGATATTATGTTGTTAAACAGAAGACAGACACCAGCAGCCATGGATGGTAGGAGGGAGCACCATTTAAAAACGTTTCATTGTTGCAAGTATGATTCATTAAAGTAAGTCACCTGCATAGAAATGCTCGTTTTGGGTTCTTATCTCCTGAAGATCTTTGAGGCATTCACATTTAGCACAAAATACATAAACACAACTAACAGTAGGGCAACTGTTTTTCCTTTTTCCTTCTGCAGACAAATATTTGCAAAGCAATCCTATAAATAAAGCATATAAATTAAAAAAATAAATAAATTTCGCTTCTTCCATGGCTGCTTACACAAATAAGATGTTATTTAATGAGAAAAATATCATGCCCTGTCACTAGTTATAAAAAAAAAAAAAAAAAAAAAATTAGATCTACTGTTGGACTTTATGAAGGACCTGTTCCTAGCACTGAGTGATTTGTAGATCATATCTTTGAGATGGATCCTTTCAAGAAACTTGAGTACAATAGTTTTTGCTCTCTAATCCTTAATTTAGGTATGAAGGAATAAGCAGCAAAACCAGCATGAGTAAGACTGAAGGACTTCTGAGTATGCACATAAATAAAATTTTAAATACTTAGAGAAATTTGAAGACAAACAAGGAGGTTCCTACTGAGTTTGGTCCATCTAAGCTTACGCAGTGCTTCAGAAGGTATTTTCTGCATTAAAATTTTGACTGTATTCCAAATTCAGGTGTTTATGTTCCATGCTAAGTAACCAAATTATTTCCTGGATCTTTCAATTTCTTATTAATGTCAGAAAATGAAATTATGAAGTTATTGTCATACTGAGGATAGTGATATCTATTTATAGAAAAAGAATAAAAATTTATACTCTCAAAAGGGAAACCTTAAAAAATATATGGAATTGTGTGAGGTTCAATTTTTTAGTTAATTGAGTTTAATTTCACTTTTCTGATGTTAATTGGGAGGAAAGGAAAGCAAAATGTATAATAATAAGAACTCTGAAGAGCAAATGAGCCACTAGGTGGGAGAAAAATTCAGAACATGGCATTAATTTGCTCTTTCTATTTGCCAGAACTTTGTGTCTTGCAGAAAACATTGATGCTTTGGAGTGTAATGCATTTTAGCCAATAAAGCAATGCATCACCAAGTGGAAAACAAGAATTATTTTAAAAAGGTCTTTGTACTGTGTTTCTGAGCCAAGGTATTTAATTTGTCAGCAAATCTAATTAATGGACAAAGCAGATTCTAGAAATCATGGTAGTGCATTAATTTAACACATCTGTGTCTTTGATGTGTAATGCATATCCTTGAGACAAAAGCAGGCACAGTTCACTGAGGCATTTAATTTCTGAATACTAGAGCACTGAGCTTTTAAGCTCAAGGAAATGTATCAGATCTCCTTGGTTCTTATAGTAAGCCCAGTTTCAGTTTCAAATGAGTCAAACTAGACATGAAGGGTGTGTAGCTAGAAAGTTTGGTGTCACCACCACAGAAAGACAGATGAGAATTTAGCCATGCATATGGGGTGTATGTTAGAAAAGCATCCAAAAAAGAATGGATTCTTACTCAGTGGTATCTCTGTCATCTGAAAAAAAAAAAAATAAAAGCTTGACACATTGCTCTGGATGTGTTGGTGGAAGAAGGTGGACATCATATCAAATCCATTTCTAGTTCTGAGTAGAGTCAGATTGTGGAGAAGACTGTAAAAATGAAAACTTTATATTTATGTTCTTAAGATAATCAGAGAAACAAACTTCAGGGACTTTGACATTTGGTGTCTACCCTGTGAAATACGTTGCCTATTTGTATCAAACCTCAAAAAATTCCATTTGGTGTTGCAAGTTTCTGTCTCTTTTCCTTTTCTGCTCTGCTCCCAGTTAGGTTATCGACAAACAAATAGTTTGTGGCAATTAACCTGTTTTTCACAGGAATAGAAGGTGATTTAGGAAGAAAGAAGTGCATATATTTATTGAGTTTAGCCCATTTAAACTTTTGTCCACTTATGAGTGTTTTTTGTGATAAAGCATTTGTCTGCTCTTTGTTCTTTGACACATCCATTCAATAGCACCTCAGATAGATTAACTGGTGAACATGGTTATTAAATATTTTGCTCCAGATAATTCATCCAGAAGAAAGCTAACTGTAACAGTTGTGTTCCCCTATGGTCTATTAGTGGCACTATATATATATGGTGCCACTAATATATGGTCTGTTGCAAAGGAGTTCATGTTTAGGCTCTAAAACCTGAGTCAGTAGAGTTATTGGTAAAATTGTTTCAAATAGATATTATACTGTGTACTTTTTTTAATGCTCTGTGGCATATCAGTTTCAGCCTCTATCCAAATTTTCTTCCATTCTGGTTTACAGAACTATGTCCTCAGGCTGAAGTCAGATCAGCCCAAGCTGCTCAAGTGTGAAGAACTCCTTGCCTGAACTGAGTGTCAAGTATACATTTATTCTTTCTTGCCACTTATTCAGTACCTATGTCAACAGCAAGAAAATAGAATATAAATTTGTTGTTTGTCTGTCCTTCCTTTACAGGGAATCTGGTTTTATAGTCTTCTTTGCTACTGGGTCAACAAAAATACAGTGTCTGTGGTTTGAGGGAGGGGACACATCCTGACAGAGGTAAAAGTGCTTTATGGAGAGCACCTACAGGTCCTATTCTTCTGGTAACCAGGCTTGAGACCTTATTGAGGTGCCACAATCCCCTTCTGACCTCCATTCCTGGCTTGTGTTATGTGCAGGACTACCTGAGAGGAAGGAGGCAGCTTGTTCTTAGATCTAGTCCTGACCCAGGGTTGGGAGCACCAGGAGCTTTCACTGGACTCACACACACACAGACATTACCTGCCCTACCATTGACATAACCATAGTGCTAGGCTTCTCTGACAGTCTTTGTGGCCCTTGCAAGCAATTCAGAAAACTGGATTGACTCACTGCTGTGCGTTCCTATTTTTATTTCCAACATTGACTGTTACAAGGGATTCACCTCTGTGTGGAAACATCTCTTACGACTACGCTTGAAGTTACTTTTAGCATTTTATAAGGTCTTCTCCACCAGAGAAAGAACTAAGGATCTGAAAAAATACCTCTCTGGCCTTCCCATATCTGCTTCTTGGTGGATGTCACCTGCTACTTGGTTCAAACTGCCCACTTGTGGGTAATAGTTGAAATGTTGATATTTGATGTCTTATAGCACTGAACTAAGTTAACCTGCAGATTCTTCATTTGTGTCTGATACTCCATGTCACCAAACCTACAGGTGGAAGTAGCTTAAACACCTCAGGAGTTAGTGAAGTCACATTCCTTACCTGGGTCACTGCAACTGCAACGTGACCTTTTTCTAATCACTTTTTTCCTTGGAGAATAGCTCAAATCATTCTGAATGCACAAGGTGTTGAATATTTGAAAGATATTTAGCATTTCACATGCTAACTAAGAAATTACTTTTTCTGAAGTTGAGTATAACGAAATCCAGAAAGCTGGTGGCAAAGTCCCCAGATTATTCAGGGGAAATAACCTTGAAATCAATCAAAGTCCAATGAGTTATTAAAAAATGAGCAAAAATGGGCAGAGCAGGAGCAAATATGACTAGTGCTCAAGATAACTAAATTAAAAATGTTTCTTATTGACTCAGTTGAATTCCCAGAAGAACTTGAGACTGCTAAGAATCCATCTTCTCTTTAAAGAATTTTTAGGCTATGATTGTACTTTGAAATGTCACCATATTTCAAAGCCGATGGATGATGGACTCAATGCTCACTGGCACGCTTCTGCCCAGCCAGCTTCCAGTTAGCTGAAATTAACTGTGTCAAATCACTGTTTCTTCTTACCTATTTCCAGCCCCAGTCTGCTCTGAATTTATAGGTAGAACCACATGGTAGAGGTCAACCACACTTACCTGATGCTTCCCAGGAGTTTTCTGAGTGTAGCTTTCTGTCTGCTGTTCTATTTCTGCAAATCAGCTGGTGTAGAAGCCCATAAGCATAGTTCTCCTCTCTTTCCGTGTCAGTCAACATTGATTCTGAAGTCAATGCATTTCTCCAGCATGAATAAAAGCTGAGTGAAAACAAAATCGGTCCCAGTGAATTACAGTAGCATCAAAGTGCCCAAATGACAACCAAGTGGCCCAATGTACAGTGATAGCACTGCTGTGCATGAATACAAAAAATAAAGCATCATCAGAGTATGAAATGTGTCTGGACCACAGTCGAGGTGTTTAAGTTTCATATTGAGACTGGAAGGACTGGTGACCTTCTATTGTTCTATTTGAGTAGGCATGTCATGCAGTGTGTGTTGTTTTATTGTCAGATTATATGAAACAACAGAGTAACCAGACACTGTATGCTATGTATGAGATGAGTAGCTTCTTTTTGATGGTTTTACTGGCCCAGATGTTAGTCGGGAGACAAAAGATTTCTTTTAACTGCAAAGTTTTCTTCAATCTTCAGTTCCCACCCTATTTGTCCTCAGCCTCTCTTTTTAGGGGGAGTGGATGTGGGGAGAGGGGTTAGATTGTGAATTACAGCATCATTAACATCCCGCTGACTATGTATAAATGCTCTTATCATGGAAAAATCCATGCCCGGAGCTGGTCAAAATAGGCTTCAGCCCACGGGGAGACAAAATATCCACCAGAGAGGTCTGCAGGAAGGAGACAGTCTGTGAAGCTAGGGTTCTATGCCAAAAGGCGTTCACCTCTGAGGGCAATGTGGGTTTGAGTAGGTCTGCACTGGAGTGGGGACAGCCCATGGGATGGCAACCATGGGAGAGCCATGCTGCAGCAAGGACATACCTGAGGGAGAAGTGGCAGAGGAAAACCATGAAATCACAAGAAGTGGAGGAAAGTCAGTAGGAACCAGGGATCGGCCGAAGGAAACCATTACACATATAACCCTGACATCCTGCACTGTTGTTGTCTCCCTGAAGGGGTTTGGATGGACTGAATGTTAGTCACAGCAAAAATGGGGGAAGTGGAGGATTTGAAGAGAGAGGATAAGGGTAAGAGTTTGGATTAAGCTGAGCTTGGGGAAGGAGGAAAAAAGTTGTTTACTTTGTTATTTGTTTAATTACTTATGCCTATTTTTTTCTTGATAGTCAAGTCAGTGATTAGGTATTTTTTGATAAAAATAATTCAGTTAAGTGAAAGCTCCCTGAGTTTAGACAGTCACTTAAACAAAATGAACTCTACATACAGAGAACAGTTCTATCTGCCTATATTCAGACCTAAAGAAGTTGCTTCTTCCTTATACCTTCCTGGTGTCGTAGAAAAGGAACTAATTGCAGTTCTCAGAGTGGCACCTGTTCTGGGATGTATGGGAGGGATGTCTTTGTAATGAGGATAAGAAGGTTGCCTGGTGAGTGCCCTGCTAGGAGTTACGCAATGTACTACATTGTGAATTTATAATGGCAGAGGTGCTACGGACCATTAGTTACCTTCCCTCATGATAAATCTGCCCTGGAAGCTAAATCTTTTTGCTGCCAGTCCTGAGGACAGCCACAAACTTCAGGTGATTTTATGGTTTTAGTCCACGTTTTCTGATTTATTTTTTTTTCTCCCAGCCTTTCTGCAAGGTAGGAAGTCACTAATTTTTTCATTCTCAGATGTGTGCCATTGCAACAGACCATGCTGCTTTAGTTCTAGATGTAAAAGAGGTACTACTAGAATCCCAGCCTCTGTTTTGCTGTGTTTATTCAAGCATTTATCACTGGTGTATCTAGGCAAACAGATACGCATAATGCTGTCTTTGAGCAGGCTCAGTTAGTGACAGAATTCCCCGGATGCATCCAGCTCTGCTCTAGGGTTATGTGTATTTTGCTAAAGCTCTTATTTACTTGTACATTCTTTATCATCATTGATTTCTCTCTTTGGGCCTCCTTTAAATGACATTTTGTGTAAGTAGCAATAAAAGAAAAAGTATCCTCAATCCTGCAGATTCTTTAGAAGTGCAGCCAGACTCTTTTCATTTGCAAATCTGTGAACTGTGTTTTCACATGAGATATCCAATAAACTCTGCTTTCAGCTGCACTTGAAGCATTTTGAGAATGATTTGTCCTGCCTCAACTCAGTGCTGTACTTCCTTCTTGTATTGGTTTCCTTCAGATAATTTGCAGCACAGGGAAACCATATAATATAATATAAGCCAATCAGACTGAAGTGACTATGTCAAACCTTATGTCGCTTTTAAGACAGTGGACTATTTAACTATACATACATATAGTGTGTTCTTCCCCAGTAGAACAGAAAAGATCTCTAGACGACATGAAAGTTGTATTCTATGTGTCTGTATTACATGTCGCATCTTACCTATTTCTATCACATGTAGTATGGGATGTTTTTTGGGTTCTGTAAACTTCACCATGGCACCACTGATCATGGCACTGAGATTTTCTTGTGAAGAGTTCTACTATTCTGACTTTTTTTACCATAAGGAGGAAAATCTTGGTCTTCGTCTTTCAGGCACTGATGTATTTTGGATTTGTTTGGGTTTTTTTTAATCTGGAAATTTAAAGCAGGCATTTCTAATTAGAGATATTCTTCCTTCATCATATTTTGCTGAAATTCCTAATTCTGTTAGTATATTTAGGTAGTTTAGTAAATAAAATAAAAGCTATTTTAACAAATCTTATCATCTGTTCAGCTAAACAGACTTTATTCAGCAGCTTTACTGGATACCAGATAATACAGAGAAGCAAGAGTGGGTGAGACAACCACCTTTTGTAAAAAATGTTGATCTGTTTGTGGCCCACTCCCTGAAACAAATTCTTTGCAGAATCTATGTCTCATCAGCATCATTTTGCTGTGATTCACTGCTGGCTCCTGAGATGTTTGAAATTGGAGTGTTGTGATCATCTGTCACAGGGGGAATGGTTTCCTCAGTGTTCAGATTAATTGCCTATTAATTGCTGCTAATTGTCTGAAATTCTGTGCCATTGTGCTTCTTGCACTTTGTATTAATTGAGCAATTTCTGGCCATGTTTCCTTGATATTACCTCTGTATCTCAGAAGTGATGCCAGACTTTTTACATTTTTACCTTGTTTTGTGGAGTACCAAGACTTCTAGACACACCTTCCTCAAGCTTAGTGACTTCTCACTTCTTTGTATGTTCATTAAGAGTCCTAGCTTACTGGAAGATGAGTGTCTCTGTGAAGTGTCTGTCAGTGAGGTATGGAAGATATGGCCTCTGTCCTTTATTACCTGTACTTCAGGTAGCATCAATACACATGCTAGCAGATAGTTGCTAATTCCTTCTCCTCTAATATTAAGTTTATATCCATTTTCTAAGCCAACCAACTGGAGCTAAACCAATTCCAAGATGAAGCATCTTTATTTGTGGATTGGTTCTGAGTTAATTATGAAACCTGATTCATAACTGGATGGCTATGAAGACATTAAAAGTGTTCTTCTGGTGTGTTTGTGTTAATGAACTAATCTGGGTCAAATTAATTTAGGCACAATTACTAATACTTTTTAATAGCAAATGTGGAGTTTAGCATCTGAGACAGGTTTACAAACCAGAAAACAATCTCCAAACCATCCTGTTCTAGCGATTGAAATTGAAAAGTTAAAAACTTTAGCTGCAGGGAAGCAGCCCAAGTTGCTCCTGTGTTATTTATCTATATAAACGTAGCTGTAGATTTGCAGGAGGTCGTTCAGCTGGTGGCTGGAAATGATGCAGGAGTCTTCTGCAATGTATCTATAAAAAAAACCCCCAAAAACAAAAAAAAAAACCCAAAAAACATACATAGCATGGTATATGGTTAGAGTACATACAATAGAATGCACATACATAGAATTTCTACATACATACAATAGAATGATGGAATCAGAATCATTCAGGTTGGAAAGAAACTTTGGGATCATTGAGTCCAACCATCAGCCCTACTCTACAAAGTTCTCCCCTTCACCATATCCCCCAACACCACATCTAAACAACTCTGAAACACATTCAGGGATGGCGACTCAGCTCCCTCCCTGGGCAGCCCATTCCAGTGTCTGACCATTCCTTCTGTGAAAAATTCTTTCCTAATGTTCAGCCTAATCCTACCCTGTTGCAGCTTGAAGCCATTCCCTCTTGTTCTATCTTGTTCTATCACTAATTACCTGTGAGAAGAGACCAGCACCAAACTCTCTACAATGTCCTTTCAAGTAGTTGTAGAGAGTGATGAGACCCTCAACCCTCAACCATCAGCCTCCTCTTCCTCAAACTAAACAATCCCAGCTCCTTCAATCGCTCTTCATAATATTTATTCTCCAGGCCCCTCACCAGCTTTGTTACCCTCCTCTGCACCCGCTCCAGCACCTCGACATCTCTCTTGTGTTGAGGTGCCCCAAACTGGACACAGTACTCAAGGTGTGGCCTCACCAGTGCTGAGTATATTTAGCTCTCTGAATTTCGATTAAACTTTCTGGTTTAATGGGAATTATGATGAATAAAGATATTCAGAAATGTTCAGTAACAAATGGCAGTTACAGTAGGGTTCTTCATTGCTTAAAGTCAGAAAAAAGTATTGTAAATTTGATGCTCCATTAAACTCTTGGCTAAATTCTCGAACAGCTGGGCTATCATAATTACTTAATTTGATGAAATAAACATTTGTTACAAATCTTTGTAATGATATGGACACAAATAAAGTCTTTCTTAGCCACACAGCTTGAAAAGATTTTTATGTATAGCCTTGCATCGAGCTGAAAACAGAGACCTGCATTTTTAATGATGTCCAAGAAATAGAGGCAATTATTTTCTAAAATTGTTAAAAACTAACCAATTGATAAGAATATTAATAGCTTTTTATAGCATTCTACAGAGTGAAAAGTCCTAAGAGCTTCTTAGTGGCAGAAAAGTTCCAGAAATAATTACTATTTATAAATTCTAAGGAATATGTTGTATATTTTATTGTGAATGCATAAAAAAAAAGATTCAACAACATTCAGCAAACTGCACAGCTCTAATTGAATGAACCACCTATCAATTACTCTGGATGATATATTGTGGTTATTACTAAAACAGAGGAAGAAACAATAAAATGCAAAAAAAAAAAAGAAAAAAAAAAAAAAAAAAAGATTGTTTTGAGTCAACGTGCTAAGGAAGTCTTCAGAAATTTATTATAATTTCTCAAGGGAAGCTTAGGTGCCAAGGTAGAAAGTATAAGGAATATATGGTGGAATATATTTAAGTATTAAAATAGCATTAATATTTATTAATGAAGTTCTGGAGAATGTTAGAGAGAAAATAGTAAAGAGGTACTTCTATAGACTTCATATTTTTATGGATCTCATTATCATAGTATCCGAAGACTTCACAATCATTATGCCTTTATTCCAATATATATTTAAGATCAGACTTAACACATCTTTAGAGGTGGTAATTGAGCTTTATAGAAAAGAAGAATAAGAGATTTAAATGTTCCTAGGTGTTAGTGATTGAACTGAGCAATGAGATCACTGAACCTTTCAGCAACATAATGGATGGAGTTCTGCTCTCTCCTACATTGGGTTGGTGACCCAATTCATTGGATAAACTTCATCTCTTCTGGGCATTAGCTAAGCTTGATGCATCAGACAAATGGAATCAGTCTGTATGATGCAAATACATCACTCTGTATGTGTTCCCCAAGACTGAGGGAAGAATAGATTGAAGGAATCCCTGTGGTGAAGGACTTGGGGCTACTGGTGAATGAAAAATTTAATATGAGCTGACAATGTTCTGTTGCAGCCCAGAAAGTCAGTTATATCCTGGCTTCATCAAAAGAAGTGTGACCAGCAGGCCAAGGAATGTGATTCTGCTCCTTTACTTCACTCTTGTGAGACTTCACCTGGAGTACTGTGTGACATAACCAGGTTGATGGATGATGGTAGAGCAGTGGATGTGGTCTATCTTGACTTCAGTAAAGCATTTGACATGGTTTCCCACAGCAACCTCACTGCTAAATTGAGGAAGTGTGGCCTGGATGATCGGGAAGTGAGGTGGATCATGAACTGGCTGAAGGATAGAAGCTAGAAAGTGGTGGTCAATGGGATGGAGTCTAGTTGGATGCCTGTACCTAGTGGAGTTCCTCAGGGATCAGCACTGGGACCCGTACTATTTAATATATTCATCAATGACTTGGATGAGGGAAAAGAATGCACTATCAGCAAGTTTGCTGATGACACAATACTGGCTGGAGTGGCTGACACACCAGAAGGCTGTGCTGCCATCCAGAGAGACCTGGACAGGCTGGAGAGCTGGGCAGAGAGAAATTTAATGAAATTTAACAAGGGCAAGTGTAGAGTCCTGCATCTGGGCAAGAACAACTGCAGATACCAGTACAAGTTGGGAACTGTGCTGTTGGAGAGCAGTGTAGGGGAAAGGGACCTGGGGGTCCTGGTAGACAGCNGAGGAAAAACTTTTTCACAGTGAGGGTAACAGAACACTGGAACGAGCTGCCCAGAGAGGTTGTGGAGTCTCCTTCTCTGGAGACATTCAAAACTCATCTGAATGAATTCCTGTGTGACCTGATGTAAGTGTTCCTGCTCCCGCAGGAGGATTGGACTAGATGATCTTTCAAGGTCCCTTCCAATCCCTCATATTCTGTGATTCTGTGATTCTGTGAACTCTAAGGTACCTAGGACACGACAGACATGGATCTGTAAGAGCAGATCCTTAGGAGGGCCATGAAAATGGTCAGAGGCCTGTAGCATCCCTCCTATAAGGACAGGCTGAGAGAGTTGCTCAGCCTGGAGAAGAGAAGGCTCCAGGAAGACCTTCTTGTTGCCGTTCACTATATAAAGGGAACTTAACAAGAAAGACAGTGAGAGACTTTTTACCAGGGCTTGTAACGACAGGACAAGGGTAATTTTTTTAATTTGAAAGAGGTTAGGTTTAGATTCGACAATAAGGGTAGTGAGACAGAGAAGTTGTGGATGCACCATCACAGGAAGTGCTCGGCGTCAGGGTAGGAAGTGCTCAGTATCAGGGTGGATGGATTTTGAGCAACCTGATCTAGTGAAAGATGTCCCTGCCCATGGGAGGGAGGTTGGACTGAATGATTTTCAAAAGTCCCTCCCAACCCACAAACTGTTCCACAATTTCATGATTCTGCGATCATTTTGACTCATTAACTATTTAAAGGGAAGTCAGTACAAAAGGTTTTTTGTAAGTTATATTGCTGAAACAATAAATTAAACCCCACTGAAATAAAAGTTCTACATTAATTTTTTACTGTTTTTCAGATGGTTTTGGTTTAGGTTTTTTTGGTTTGGTTTTTTTTTTTTTTTCAGAAGAGTTGACATTTCAATTACATTTTTTTCTTCTAATCTTTGACTAGATTAAAGTGATCTTTCTGCTTCCCTTACTGCAATAACTTATTTAACAAGGTATTATGTATTCTTGCTAATTGCATCTACTTCATAGTTCATATCCATACCATAATATTAACCACTGGTTACTATTATGCCATGACTGTTTTGCTAGGCCCTGTGTATTACTAAACATATATTCTCCTGAAGATTTTATAATCCCCTATGTTACAGTTTAACTGGGATGCAAGATGTTGTCCTTCATATCCCTTTGGTGTGTATGTTGGAGCAGGATTGTTATAAAGCTGTTCACTCAGCTCTTCTCCTGGGGAAGTATGTGACAGAGAATGGGTAGGAATGTCTTGATGTGTCCCGCGCACTGCTTAGCCACTTGCAAATGTTGCTGAGCTGGGGAATGAGTGATTAGAAGTGCAATTTTCCTGGGCCAAATAGTTCCTTACATTAGACAGCTTTGCAGAAATGTAAAATGTTGGTTTTTTTCACTGAATTTACAATTTAATAAACCTCAAAAAAGGGATGATATGCCTATGTTTGTCCAACTGTGTTTGAGCATATTCTAATTAATGCCAGAAGGCTTTAATGTAAAGAATGCAACATGCTGTGCTGCAAGAACAGTGTTATTTGCTGGAAACAAGGATGCAGCTGACAGCAGAGGCTGCATTTTTTCCCCCTCATCTTTCTGTTTTTAATTTATTGCAATTTCTTCTTAACACCTGTTTCTGACTACAGTCAAAATCAGAATTCTGGATTATCTTGATTTTGGGTGGTTTTTATTTTGCAGTCTTATTACAAATTCTTTGTTGTGCAATTCAGCCTAAATCAATAGAGAACACAGTCAAATAACTAACCAAGCTCTCCTTATTTGATTAAAAGGTGTTTTTTCCTTCAGCTTTGTGAATTGGAAGCATAATTATTCTGAAATTATCTATTAATCCCTCAAGGACAGGGTTCTGTCACCTTCTTGTTTCATTGGAATATGTTTAATACCAACAGTAAAATCTGGAATCCCTAACAGTTGCTCTGCAAAGTCAGGCTAAACCCATGTAATCTCTTTCATTAGCTCTAGTGTCCTCAAGTTTCCTCTGAGGAAGAAAGAAGAGGAGAATTAGAAGAGAAAATTGTCTTCAGGTTTAGTTCCCTTATAATCAGTTTCTCCTATGAAACAGGGTGGGGATTTTTAGTTCTTGGAAAGTGTCATTAATATGTGTGAAAATATAAACCTTGCAAAACCTCCTCATGCAAGTATTCCTTACTCGCATAGGCATGATTTGCTCCGTAAAAAAGACATTTTCTACATTTGGATGCTGCTTACAAAGGTTTTCAAGCTTATGTCCCAGACCACTGCAGTAAAATGCTCAAACAGGTGGATATCTTGTAATGATCTAATTGGGCTAGTGGAAATATTAATGAGTTCACACTTATGTCCAGGCTTTCTTGAAGCCCTTAGTTGATTTGGTCCTGAATTTTCCCTTTAAACTACAGTTCTCTCTCCCTCTTATACTATTGACCAGCAAAATCAAGTTTTTCTTAACGATATTTATTTTCTTTTTCTGATACTTATACAGAAAGTCTCAAAAAATGAAGGTTTGTGACATATATTAAAACTTATGGGAAAAGTTTTGTAAATGGATAAAAGTTTTGCTCTTATTACTACTGTGAATTGTTGATTTACCAGTGCCTTCCACAGGATAATGGAGTTACATTACAAAAGTCCATTTTTAAACATTAATAAATCAGGTGTAAATGGAAGCTAATAAAGATTGTGGTGTGTTTGTTATGTTCATTTGATTGCTTGTTTTGGGGGAAACAATGCTGACTCTTTCACATAAATTTTACTGAAGAATTGTCTATTTTTTAACATAGTGCTTTATTGATTTAGTAAATTTGATCCAAAGGCATGCAATTTGATGAAACCCCTTTGTTTGTGAGTATTTATAACTCTGCTAATAAAAAGTACATACCATAGTTTAAAGTATTTTTTTTCTAGGGTTTTTAAAAGAATTTTGAAATCTCGAACTGTGAAAGGAATCACTGAAATAATTAAAATATTTTTGCATTGCTATGTAGTTCAAACACAATGGTATCCATATGTTCCAGGTTAATAGAAAATAGAAGAATCCAATCAATTTGCTTATGAGCAGGACTGGATTCTTCATAGTTCCTTTATTCACACTTAATCACAAGCTCTGATAACTGTAATTAAAAATTATTCTTAATCATGTAGAGCCAGCTCAGGTATAGAAGTTAGATTATTCTCACCGTAGTTACCTACAGACATTAATGTTTTCAGCAAGTTTCTTGGAAACTCAGAGTTCTGTTTCACCATGACAAGAAGTGGTCTGGAGTTGAAAGTGTGAGCAACCACATTTCTTTTAATTCTAAGTTCTGTCAAGCTTTACCAAAAAGAAATGCCTCCTCTTATTTAGCTTGAAATAAAAAACCTAACCAATCCAACAACAACAAAATGAACAAAAGAGCCCCAACAAACTCCCCAAACCCTGCATTATGCCATGTTTAAGACATTAGAGTAAGGATAGTTGTCTCAGGAGCCCAGTTTCAATTGTGAACCTGTATCACCCCACCCACAGAAGGAGTATGGATACATGTGTAAGAGAAGCATCTTCAGTCTCCACAGTTTGTAGAATTCTCCAAGCCTAAGAAAATGAACAAAATTCTGTAACCCTGTGCTTAGACTTCCATTTATACCTCAATCTAGTTCTTTCTTCAATCAAGGTTTCTATATGTTAAAATGTCACTGGCTAAGGAAATATTAATGAAATGTTGATCTCATACATGGTATAGAAATAGGCACTTAACATCTTGAGAAACAGGTTCAAGCTCCTCATTGAAAGAAAAGAATTAATTTTGGATTTTGCATTTCAAAGGGCTTGTTCTAAATAATGAGATAGAGCATGAAGGGCAGTTTAAAATAAATTAGTTAAGTTCTTGTCTGCTAGCCCAAGGAAAAGAGCTTAAGCTTCTGCATTTTGGGAAGGGATTCAGGGTGGTTAGTCCCAGATAATCCCAAATAATTTGAGGTACATTCTTCAATAACAGACAATTCATCAGTTCTTTAGTCTAAGACTGTCTCCTGCATGTCCTGCTCCATGATGAACAAATCTCCCAGTGCTTACTAGGGAAACCCTCTAGCATACAATTCATGGGCTTAGATTCTGCCACAGGAGTCAGCACTGATAATTTAGGATCTGAGGTCATCAATCTCTTTTTCATTCTATCCAATAATTTCTTTAAAATATTTCTCTCTTTAGAGTGCCCCAGGCTGCTAAAAATCAGAGGTTGCTATAAACACCGTAACAGCAGATTTACAAGCAATTTGTGAAATGCTTAGACATGCAAAGTAGCTGTTACATTTCAACAGGATTATTTAACATAGTGATTTATTTATGTTTTATTGATATTTTATTAATGAAGCTATTTAAAGACTCCATAGCGTCTTTGGGCACAGCCTTAACCAGTGTTACTGACTTGGAAGTCACCTTAGAATGTACAGGCTTGCTCTGCTCCTTCTGGAAGAGTAAAAGTCCACAACATCACACACCCATCTGTGTGTGCTCCCAGTTCTTCCCCAGCCACTTTCTGTCACTGGAAGAGGGAGGAAGTTGCTCTTCTTCCACCTGAGGAACTACACTATCAAATTAAACACAACATTTCCTTAGATGAGTGAAAAGATTCCTTTGTTTGAGGATTAGCGGCTACATCTACAATATTAAATACTTTCACTCGAGGCCAAGTGATGCAGAGGGGTTGCATCCACTGGGCTCAAAGATCTGTAAACTTGGCACGAGTGCAGCTGTATAGAACACAACCTTGAACCTTCTTAGATTTCTTTGTGAGCTCCCAGTGGCCCCTAGAGTATAAATGCTATTTTTGACATTTTTGTTTTCATTGCAGTGTCTGAAATGTCTGAGCTGCAGTTCTGAGTATGTGGTGAATGGCTGGGATGGAACTTCAAGGTACTTAAAACAGTTTGCAGCCAGAGCCTATTTTTGTAGTGGTGGAGTAGGTTGTAGAAAATCAGATCTGATGCTATCTTATCCATACTGACTGCTGCAAATTCTCCTTGAAATAAACTCTCCCAGTGTTAGATGCAAAGTTTTTTTCTTAGTTTAGACTGGTTTATTCTACCAAAGATTTCAGGAGAAAAAGAATGACTTTGTAGTGTTGATGACTGGGAAACTGGGACGCAGGAGTTAACCATAGAGTTAACTTAGCTGATAATGTGGATGTGCAGAATGTCTGTCATTCATGTAGCTCCCACACAGTAAAACTGAAGGCTCTTCCAATATAATTTCAAATGATGAATGAGCTCAAGTATTTTGCCATCTGGTTGCTGACACAGGGAAAAAATGTGTAATTCACGGAATTCATTATTCCTTCAGGTCTGATAACGGCAACAGATTGTTTGGAGGGTGTAAACATCAAAGAGGAGAAATGTTACTCACAAGTAAATGGCTTTGTATGGTGGGATTAAATGAACAGAGTAGGAATGCTAGAATTGGGGTGGTGTGGGCTGCACTGACAAGCAAGGTCCAAAGTCCATTAAGATAAGCAAGAAATTAGAATATGAAAGCATAAACTTTAGCACAGAAAAATGTCGCTAGCTTTCTGCATTTCTATATGTGAAGAGCAGTCTGGTTAAGAAGATATTAAAGTTATAGATGAGAAAGAAGGGTCATGTAGACTGGTATTAAAATGATACGTGTGGTAAACTCAAGGAACTCCCAAATGTGAGGAAAAATAAACCTTGACTTGATAATTCAGAAGAAGAAGTATCCAGAGGGTGACTTTGTAGACCTTTGGTTTATGACTGTATCTCTTTTGGGTAATAAAGCTTTACAAATATGACCAAGGATAAAGCTTTAAAGTGCTTTGCCTCTGCAAGTAAGACAACGGCATTATTCTCATCCTGTGTTTGTAGAGTACGTCGGACAGATCTGAAGCATGATGCATGCATTTTTAGTGCTAATGACATAAATTCTGCCAAAGTCAGATACTGAATTTTTAAAAATAATTAATGCTATTTGGGATTTTTAAAAAAAAGTATTAGAAGCAGTTGTTTGGAACCTCTGTCAGTTAACATTTAAAAAATGCCAACAGATGGCTCTTCCTGCATCCGTGCAGCTGACGATTCCAAAATAAGTAGTGCTGAGAGATTTCTTGGTGAAGCTAAGGGACACGAAAGGCAGCTGTCACCGAATATCTTAATTACAGCATTTACAAAGTTCTAATTAATGTAATGTTGTTTCTATAGCTATATTAATGTAACAACCATTAGTATGTCATTGGTTATACTTTGTGAATTAAATTTGGAGTTTGGCACATATTTGAAGTTTGTAGAAGCAAATGTTTGATCTAACTCTTCAACTCACATGAGGAGAATGCATTTAAAATACAACTTGTTACTCGGAGTCACATAGGATGTGTCTTTATATTGGAAAACCTCAGTAGACATTTGATGGCTGTTGGTGCATAAGTTGGTGCTCACTTTTGAGCAGTGTTTCATAACAGCGCTTAGAAGATGTTTCACTTTTGAACTGTGTTGTTTAAAATGTCAGAAATTGTTTAGAATTCAGAAATAATGTAACCATATTCTTCTAGATTAGCAACACTCACTGGCATTTCAGATGCTAAATTTGATCAGTGAAAAAGTTTAAAAAATTACAATTTTTTTTAAAAAGCTCAAAGTAAAAAAAATCTTATTATAAGTTGAAGGAAGATATGAATCAACTCTGTGTAGTTTAAGTAAACATTGAATATAAAATTAAGAACTACATTTTTGGAATTTTCATTTCAAGATTATTCATATTTTTTTTATCTCTCCAGAAATATTTTATTCAGGTGTCTGATTAAGGCTTAAAATAATGCTTTCCTTTCCCCTGACTTCTAAAGTCATGTAGCAATATCAGAATAGGACATGGGAGAATAAACAGTCCTCCATTCAAAGAACAATCCCTTTCAATTGATCTGATCTAATAAAGCACTAGTTTTTCCTTTTCCCCTTTATTTCCCAAATGCCACTTGTGTTTGTTCTGACAAGACAGTTAAATATCACTGTGCTCTGTTTCCAAAGGCTGTCACTAAAATAAGGAAGGCCATGGATATATACTTCTGCTTTGTAAACCTGTGTTTGATTACAGGGAGCTATGTCCTTCCAACTTTCTCCTGATGACTGTAAAAACTTTCTTTAGTACTGGCCATTTGGGGTTGAAAAAGAATAAGGAGTCAGCATAGATGTCGTGCCTTGTGCAGTCTAATCAGGTGAAAGCAGTTGCTGTAAATAGAGAAAGAAAATATGAAGTGATGATACAAGCCCTTCCTCAACTTGCTTCAGCCTGTCCTGTGTTCAATTTTATATGGCCACATGATTTGGCTGGTCAAAGGAGTAACTAAAAAGAAGTTCTGTTATTTACAGGTCTGTAAACTAATGAACACCAAAAGAAATGTTTTTCTTTGCCTTTCAAGATGTACAGACTTGAAGTACTGTATTACCCTACACATGTGTTGCTAGTGTGTATGGTGCCTGCTGCTGTGAATAATCATATAGAAAAACTTTTCCAGCGTAGTACCAGGTGAAGAACACATTGCAAAAATAGCTGCAGACTATGTTGACTGAGGCAAGGCTGGAAGTATGAGAAAATCAGTATAATGCAGGGGAAGATTACTTGTCCTTTTGGGAAGGAAGTTTCATGGAGAGCAGATTGTTTGAATTGATTATTTTCTTGTGTTGCTAGTAGCTTACCCAGGGAAAAGCATTAAAAACTTTTATTCTCTAGTGCAGAAGGTAGGTAATATTAAAAAAAAAAAAAAAACACCAGCCAACGAAACCCCATAGGTTTCCCACTGCAAGACAATTGAAACATAATGGAAATTCAATTGATTTTCAGTGGGGAAAGCTGCAGGGCACCAATTATCTGTGCTCTAGAATTGTTGCTTGAAGTGAATCTACACATTGAGGAGCCAATCAAATGTATTTCAATCCCTGCATGCAATATGTTCCTGACAACAGTTTAAGGATCAAATTTTTCAGCTCCCAATTAGATGGGCATATAAAGCCTACCTTTGATTAGCTTTTAAAAGGACATTTGAAACTTTCCTGAAAAAATTAATGTCAACTATTCAGTAACAGTTGTGCAAAACTTACACAAGTCTCACTTTTAGTGATGGTGAGTTGTGCTACATTCCAGCTTGTGATCAGTATGCCTGTATCGGATTTTTGTGTGAAGGGGAAGTGTTAATTAAAGTAGTTAAAAAGATTGAGAACTGATTATATCTTTTATTCCTTGATCCAAATCCAAAGAAATCTAATAGCTATTAGGAGTATTTATTGCCTGCACAGAGAAGGATTATTTTTTGGAATATCTGGAAGAGTTTTGTAATGCTATAGGCAAGCTGCTGATGGACAGCTAGCAGGTAATGGCTGTCTCAGATTAAATAGCAATAGCAAATCAAGACCTATACATAGAAGCAATGTAAACTATTCTGAGCAGCAAGGCAGAGTAACTTGACGTGGATTTAACCAGTAGGGTGAACAGGTAAAAGCAGTTGAAAGACTTACTGGGACAGACCATCATGTGGTTTCTGAAGGATTTTTTTCTTTTCATTATTTTTCAAGAATTTTGTTATGACATCAATAACGGTAAAGACAATACACATCTTAAACTGATAATTCAAGAAGAATTGCAAATTTTTAGGCAGAAATTTTTAGTGGAACAGAATAAAGAAGTGGACAACTGGTTAGCAGTTTTAGAGAAAAATATCTTCTCCTACAGAGCATCTCAATTTGAAAAAAGTGTAAATGACATACATTTTGTTAATTAAGAGTGTATCTTGCAGTAGACACATGGATTAATCGTTCTGCTCTACTTGATATTACTAAGCCCTTTACTTGGAGCTTGAGACACTCCAGCCTCAAAAGAGATGTGTGCTGACTAGCAAGAGTACAGAACATGATCAGACATCTTGAAAAATGAGGAAGTTTGGAAAGAAGTGGAATTTCATTTACGAAAAGAGAGACTGCAGGCAGACATGACAACCATTTTCAGATAAACTGCAAAATAGAAATTAGTAAATTGTTCTCTGAGTTCCAAAATATTTACAGTTCCTTCAAGCTTTGTATTGACATTTTCATGTTTAATAACTGTATTACCTTTTCTATCATCCAAGAAGAGAATAGGCTTAATATTTAGCAAGAGAGATTTAGATTGGGCATTAGGAAAACATTTCTAGTAGACTAGCTAAGGAATGTCAATACAAGTAGGAAAATCTGCATCACTTAAAGAATGTTTTAAGCAAACATCTGCTAAGAATAACATTATAGTTTATCTTGTTGTAAGCTTGGGTGGAGGACAACTAGATAACCCATTTTCCTCTAGGCAGCTTTACAATAAATTTACAGACAAACGTGCTGAAATTTTAGTAGCTGTTGTTCATGTCTTTCTTATCCTTCAGATAAAAGAGTATTTGCTTGGTATGAAAGACTAACAGAGAAAGTGAGTGTCACGAAATAGGAGCTTGTGACTTTCAGAACTTGTTATGCTGCTTCAATCTGCGGTGAGTTTCACCCCTCTAGACAACAATGTTTTCAGGGTGCTGATTGCCAAAAGAAATTACAGGATACTGTACATGTTTATTATAGAAAAAGGTATGATGTGTATACCATTAACTCTGCCATATATTCCCCTTTGTTTCACTGGACTCCTTACAAATTAATAAACTCTTCAAGGTGAGAAAAGAGGTCAAAGAATCCCAGAGAGACAAACTGCAATTCAATTGGGAGGCACAAGTAAATAATTCCATCATTGAAGAAATTAACAAAAAGAGTAATATGGAATCTAATTGTTTTGATTCACTGAGATAGCAAGAAAGTATCAGTCTTATGTATTGCTTTGTCAATTTATAATATTACATCAATTGAATAATCCATAGATATTTTTTCTGAAATTGTCATTTAATTTTTTTTTTTCATTTCTAAACTAGACTTTATCTAAAACATATGAGATGCAAGTATTTTGTCCAGTATAAAGAAATAAAGCTGTCTCAGTTTCACATTTTAGCTGGGAGGATAACAGGTAGCATTTACATAAATCTGATTTTTGTCCTTTGCCTTCTATTAGAACCACTATCAATAGATGGTGACATATCAATTTCTCTGCTTTAAGCTGACTTCACACTTTCGCAAATGGCTGCACAGCATGTAATTGTGCAGAAATAATTCTCCTGAACTGATTCCATAACTTTGCTCTTAACACTGGGAATTTGAATTTGTTAAATGGTCACCCTTGTCCAGCTGAAGGTGAAAAGAAACAATAGGGGAAGAAAATCAAGGGAGAGTTGTGTTTTTTTCACAGTGGGGTCACTACCATCAGCCTTCTGTTTGACTTTGAGAGCTTCTGATTTCACTCAAGCAAACACCTCGGATGTGTTATTCTGCTCAGTCTTTGCAATCCTACCTGTTAATACACTCAGCAGTGCCTTAAGAGCAATCCAGCTCCTGAATTGGAAACCTAGAGTAGGATTCAGTTGTCTAAACCAACATGTCTATTCTAGGATTTACCCATCATCCGGCTGTTGCATCAGAAAGAATATGAGTCTCCCCAAAGTCCTATGCCATATTTGCCAGCATGTTGAAGCATTTTAGATATTCTAAGGTATCTAGGCTGACTAAGGTGATAAAGATTACCTAAGGTGCTTGTAAATAAGAAAATGAGTTCTGTACCTGTTAGCTGGTCAGCTGTCTAGATTCCAGGACTGTACAGATGAGATCTCCATTGACAGTAGTGGGAATTTAGGGGTGTCTTACATCTACTTTTGGATCTCTTGAAAATAAGTTTGTATTTTGCTCTTCATCTCTTTCTCTGTCCAGCCTGACTGTATTGATGAACACAAATTTTTTCCTTTCTTGAAAACGATGTCAAGAAGCTAATTTATTTATTAGCAAATATACCTTTTGAACCTACCCGTAGCTTTTAGCAGAGGATATTTTCTGTGCCACAAACCAGCTATTTCTCATCATTGGTCTATTATCTCTTCAAAAAAGGTGTTTATGGTTTCTCTCATGCTTGGGGGAGGTGACATTAGACAGCTAGATATTTGCTTTGGTTGAAACTTCTATAAAGAAATTTCTTTGAATGTATGTCTACAACATCAGTGACTACTTTGTAGTCATACCAGTGACACTTGTAGGACACTATCTACTGAGACAGCCACCGAGGTCCTTCTTCCAATATGTCCTCCTGTCTACCTCCATCTTTGTTTTTTTATTATGTATTTCTAATCATTCAGAAAGAGGAACTATATTCGAACAACAGCTTTCACGAGAAGGCCATAATACCTACTGTTAGTTCCTAAGTCCTACATGACTTTAGTAGAAATAACTGCAGAACCAGATATGAACTTTGGTTTGGGCTTATCTGTGTTTTTGCCATTTTTTTCAGATGTTTCTTCCAGCTCAGTTTGTGGGGAAATGTTAGCTGCAGCTAATTAAAAAAAAAAAAAAAAAGACCTTGAGGACTGCTATGAACTTGCCAAGAACTGTGCTAAAAGGAAGGAATGTTCATCCCTACACTCTTTCAAGCATGAGACAGAAGTTTCTGCTAAAATAAAGCTGGTCAAAGCTGTGATTCTAGAAAATCACACCCTAGCATTTTTAGTCTAAGGATATATCCCACAGAGATTTTGAGGTATCCGTCCACATACAGCACAAAGCTAATTAATTGTTCATGGGTTCATCTCATAGCAAATGCTGTGCTGATCATTCTGTCCTTCCTTCTCAGAAAGGTAAATTTCTTCATCCAGATGGCAGGGTTGGATTTCTCCCCCCACTTCTGTCTTGATTACTCTCCTACTAGCAGAGAGAGGCATGCCTTTAACAGGAATTTGAACTATTGCAGTGAAATTCAGCCTGCTGGATAAGCAGAATTTTAGTGGCCTGTCATTGTCTATGCATAATTTTGACACTATAAGAATTGGTCTTCAATCTATAGCAAGTGAAAGTATTTCTGAAATGGAAAATAAGAAAAAAAAATCATTAAAGCTTTTAGAGAGGCAATTAATTCCCTGCAGAAACTGCTTATATTATTTAAGAAACTAACTAAACAATTTTAATAGTGCAAAGTGCTATAGCAGCTGTTCATCAAGGAGGAAATAAACACCACAGCAACTTCCAAGGGTATCATAATTACTGTTACTTCTGCAATCTCTTTACCAAAGGTTTACACAAAAGTTGCTCTAATAGCAAGGAATGAGCATCCATATAGCAAAAGTGTTATTATAATCTCATTGTATTTGGGTAAATATTAAAATATAAGATCTCTTCACTCTTAATCTATGATAATATGAGACAAATGCAACTAATGATGATTTTGACCTTTATTGTCAAGTTTGCATTTTTAACTTTTTTTTTTTTTTTTTCCTTTCGCCCCCCATTCTTTCTGTTGGCTTCCTGGATTCTTACCAGCTGGGGAATCTAGCTGAAAATTCAGGAGGGTCTAATTAGCAGAAAGGGGTCAAAGCAGTGGTTGTCAAACACATTTTTCACGTTAGCTGGGTATAAGGCTGTGATGATTTCAGGGTAGCTGAAGTGTTCCTGAACATGTGGTTCAGCATAAAGAATAAATTTTTGGGTTATGGCTACACATGAAATCTCTAAAGATGAAAACATGGGATGAAAATCATAGAGAAGTAGTTGTGAGTTGCAGGAATACTTCACTCTACAGAAATTGAGAAGAAATCACCTTCCTCTAGAACCATAGGCCTACCTGAAATGCTCATTCTCTGCTTATTGCATCCTCTCTGATTTTCGATTAATATTAAGGGATTTTTTCATTAAAGATCCCATTTTGTTGGGAATTAATCACATGTCTGAAACTGAGGCTGTACAGAACCTTGCATTTGCTGGTCTCCTGCAGCTCTTCATGTTCCAGGTGTGTGCTTCAAGCTGCACCTCACACATCATGAGCAGTCCCGTCATTTGGCAGGAGTGCAGAAAACAGACCAGCTAAGCTGTGCCCTCCTTTCTGGAAGAGTTTATTTCTCCTTTGCATCTCTGTGTCACTGGTGGCCAGTACGAGGAAGGTCTACCTACTGACTGCTCAGATATTGCTGATTTCCATTTGCATGCATTTCCATAACCACTAAGTAGTCTGCAGTCAGGGGATGCCTTCTACTTCTTTATTCCTCCGTGAGCTAACTGCATCATGAATTGCTGAGATTGTAAGAAAGTAAAATATCAGGCTTTGCCTTGTTAAATATGTTTACTGGATACCTGTGCACATTTTTAAAGTGTATTTACTCAAATGTTTCATATTTCCAAAAATGAAAAA
Organism: Nycticryphes semicollaris; assembly: GCA_013400055.1. Taxonomy (NCBI): domain Eukaryota; kingdom Metazoa; phylum Chordata; class Aves; order Charadriiformes; family Rostratulidae; genus Nycticryphes; species Nycticryphes semicollaris. The sequence continues at coordinate 301,067 of VXBJ01003951.1, forward strand.
GTGCTTGCATGTCCCAAACACAGGACCTGAACAGGTAAGTGAATGTAACTTACAGTGCTGAAACAGCTTGTCAAAGATCAGATTTACTTTATTTATTTTAAAGCAACTCAGTTTAATGAATACAGAATTTATTGACTTACTATGTTGTGAAAACAATGTTAAATGTTTAGAGGAAAAAAGTTAAAACAATTTTCAGTAATAAAGTTCTATCTGACTGATGACTAGAAGAGTAGATTTTACAGACTTGAAAGATACATAGGTGTTTTTTTCTTTCTTTGAAGACTACTGGAGCTGGAAGATTCTTCCCTTCCTCTTTTCTTAATTCACTTATATCATTGGCTGTTACAGTATGTTCCAAGACAGATGTGTAGCTGATTAGCCCCCTCAAATCGAATCATGTCCTATCTGCTCCATGTTATATATTTATATTGTATTTTAGTATCAAATATTTTATTTTCAGAATACTGTATATGTGCATAGATTGTGAGATGTGTTTTTAGGAAGGTGGTGTCCAAAGATTTGTCTTACATATCTCTCAAATTAATTTGGTAATCTGTTACAGGAAAACATGGTTATTTCTTTGTCCATAGAGAGATACAAACAAAGGTGGTAGAAGTTCTTCATCTTTCTACTCATTTTGTCACAGCACAGATCTGGAAAGGATGACCAAAGGTGAGAATTTTTTCTGTTTTTTGTTTTCAGCCCTTGACTCTCCAGTGAAATCGAACCGAGACCTTGCTGGAAAACTGGCTTTATTGTCAGGCCAGCGACAGGGAGGGCAAATGAGGTCAGAAAAAAAAAAAAGAGATTCTTTCCTCCCCTCTGACCCAGCTTGAATTTGAGCTGAAATGTTTTTGAAGGCAAAATTAAGAAGATCCTTCATGTGTATGACAGCACCTCAGATTGAAACCTTACTCAGTTCCTTAAATGGTCTGGGTCCCTGAGGCCTGGTGACTTCTGGGATATATTTGTGACATGAAAAAAAATCAGCAAAACTAGAAATAGGCTGAGCTGAAAGAACAGGACTATTCTAAGACTGTTTTCCTTTTCTACACTGACATTGCTGGGAACCCAATCCAGTAAGGGTCCTGAGATATCACCTGCAGGAATGAATAGCGAAAGATTATACAAATACTCAACCATTAATGCTTATATAAAACTTGACAATTAAACTAAATATTAATTTGGTGAGAAACAGATGACTTTCCACCCCAGAAATCATGTTATGTGTACTTGCAGCACTGTTTTCCTACAGTATAGTTCTGTATTCTATTACCTGATTTGAAAATAAACTTATCTCCTTTGTATGTTTTTCTTTCTGTTAACAATTATGCCTTCATTGTGTACATGATCTCCAATAAATGTGATTACAGAGCCTAAGTACTCTGGGAGTAAAGATTGACACATCTCTGAAGGGGGCTGTAGTCTCTGAACTCCAACAAAACCATCTCTCTTCCTTAATCAGATCCACCTTCCACGAAGCAAATACAACTCCTAGAAATATTATAGAGATTAGAAGAATGAAAAGTGGACTGTTTCCTTTTCTTCATAAATGATTACTCTGGCTTAGGGAATACACAATTTTAACCTCATGTAAATAAAGATCTAATGGTCCAGTCAAGGGCATTTTTGTTTGAAAGATGTATTAATGGAATTCAGTGGGAAGAAAGAATTTGTAAGTTGCATATAAATTAAGTAAGAATGAGACATAATTTCTCATTAAGATTTCTCATTAAAAATTTAAATAAACTTTGCAAATTTAGAACCAGCAATATTGGGCTCATAAATAGCTATGGCATAATCAGATATGTAATCCAAAAGACAAAGGTTTGGCCTTTTTCTGTGATACAGTCAGAGTGACAGTTGCTTGAATCCTTTTTGTCCAGGAACCTTAGGAAACAGCTTGCAGATTTATAGTCTCATTACCTTCCACAATAAACTCTTCCAAAAGTAAATCACATGCTCTCTGATTGTAAGATAAGTGGAATGAACATTCAAATAAAGAGACAGGCTGGTCAGCCCGTAAGTGGCCTTTTACGTCTCTAATTTGTAGAGTATATTTTCATAGCTATCCAGTTTCTGCTTATGAGCAACTAAATAAAAAGGAAAAAAGGAGAAAAAACCCTTTCTCTCATAAAATTCTCCATATCTGCATAAGTGTTATATTTCACAGTAAGGATGAACAGATTTGGTTGCACTGAGGAAGATCATCAGTTTTTGTACATGAGAGTGAACATTTTTTAAAATTATCCGTCTCATCTTATTTAGTATGAAAATGTTGGGATTATTTTTCTTAGAAATGATTCCATTAAGAAAAGACATGACACATGCCTAAGATGCGTAGAAAAGGATAAGTGGTCTTAAGTGGGTTTGTACCACAGGAGGTAGCTGAGTCAGAAAACAAAATATGCAAAATGACAATATATATTATCATGAAAGTATATATTATCATGAAAGCTCATGAGAAGGCAGCATGGAAGGAACTTTACCTTTTACTCTTGAAGTTTTATAATTATAGATTCTGCTGTAATACTACTAATGTAACATAAAGCTTCCATTTTCAGTGCATTTTACTTCTTTTTCTACTTTTTTTCTGATAGATTATTTCAATCTGATTTAGCTCCTGGGCTTTGCCAACCTCCCAAAACAACTGCCATGTGCATACATGAATTCTAGCTCCTCTTCCGTGCAGTCTGGCCTTGAGCAAATCTTAGTAATGTGTTGTTGGCTTATCTCTGACCTCTCTGTTGTTCTTACCTAGTCCTAAGATTATATTTTTAAGCATTGGAATGGGCTGCCCAAGGAATTGATTGAGGCTTAAAAGGTGGGTAGACATAGTGCTTAGAGACATGGTTTAGTGATGGTTTTTATCAGAGTTAGGTTGATGGTTGGACTACATGATTTGAAAAGTCCCTTCCAACCTAGACAATTCTATGATTTGATATTTAGACAATGTTCTGTATAATTTTTATATTGATCACCTGTGTGTCACAGCTACCAGTATGTCATCAGCTGATGACAGAAAAGGCATGGATTTTATGGAGCTACTGCTTATCATGGACTTTCCTTGGTGTGTTGGTTACCACCCTCCATGGTTGACAGTTGAGTGCAGAATAAGCTCAGTGGAAATCATAGCACACTTTTCTGCCACATAGTGTGCAATGCAGTCTAAATTAAAGGTCATCTGTTTTGCATGTTCCCTATAACTACAGAAAAGGAAACCTTCCTTCAGTCATAGAAATAATTGAGTTTTCTTTAATGTAGCTAAAATAAAAACACATATTTGTTGGTTTATATTTTGTTCCATGCTTATTTTTTTCTGATTGTGATTGATGCTAGTAATGGAAGAAATCTTGTCAAGGAAGTTGATGTATTATTTCTATCACATTCGGATTATTGCATAATGCCCAGTGATAATCTAGATGCTTCAGAAACAAACGGAAGAGAGTTTCTTTGCCCAAAATAACTTTCAAATGACAGTTTTAGGCATTGAATCAGAGGGACAGAAAGCAATGTGTTTCACAGCGTCCAGATTGAAAATTCAAAGATAAATTTTTTGATGTGCCTTGGCAAGCGTTTAAGGAGGGGTGCTTTAAGAAAGCCTAGGAAAACAACATTGCATTGAGTGTTTAGTCAAGCTGTGCTACCATCCTCACTCTGCTTCTGGCCTGTTGGTACACTTCAGTAAGCATCTGTGGCTCATGATAGCTGTTTAAAAGCTGAAGATAATGGTACTGATTTCTTTTGGGAGTAATTTGAGATTCGGGTGTGGAAAGCACTGTATGAAAAGTGGTCTAGATACATGCAGTTGCTCAAATTAAGCTTGTCAAGTGGATGTGAAGATATTGATTTTTCAGTTCAGTGAATAAACTTAGCTCTAATGCAAGTGTATTTGTGGTGTGGCATTAACATTTAAAAAAAAATAAAGGAAAAGAAGAATCACAGCCCACTAATTGTGGAGTTTGATGGTTTAGTGGACTATAAAGGGGATGATGTTTGGGGCCTCAGAGGACAAGAAAGGACATGGCCCTATGACTGGGAAGGAGTAAAAGGTTTAGCTGTGGTTTATTTGATTTGCAAGTGTGCACTTCTTTATGATGTAGAAGAGGGAACACAAAAATTTCCAATCGAATTTTCAGATGCACATTTCTGAAACCTGGAAGTTAATCCTGCCTCTACACAAGAGGTCAGGTAATGACAGTTTTGAAGAAATGCAAACAGCTAGAAGAACAGAAATTGAAACTTGTTAAAAGGATGGAATAGATTTAATTTAGGAAGTACAGTGTGGTCAAAGCTGAGGTTATACAGAACATTTATAAATGTGGATCTACTGAGGAGAATGTCAACATGATATTTGTCTCTGAAACCCAGTTCAGGATTCAAATTAACCAGATAATTGGACCAGATGAGGTGTATCCAAGAGTGCTGAGGGAGCTGACCAATGTCATTGCAAGGCTATTCTCTACTTAATCTTTGAATGGTCAAAACTGCCTGGGCAGACTTGTGACAAATGGAAACAGGCAAATAAAATGCCATTTGTCAAAAAGGAGGATCTGGGAAACTATAAGTATCACTTTAGTCCCTGTGAAGGTTGTGGAGCAAATCATCCTGAAAGCTGCATCCAGGTGTGTAAAGGAAGGTAAAGTGATTGTGAACAGTCAGCATAGACTAACCACCAGCAAGTTGTGCCTACCACAGTGAGACAGCTGACTGTGTAGGTAATGGGGAACCAGTGGATGCCGTTTAACTTTATTTTAGCAATGCTTTCGACCTGATTTTCCATAGTCTTATTGAAGTCAGATGGTCAAATCTAGTCAACATACTCATTACAAAGTGTGTAGCAAAGTGATTGGAGTGCTTAGACTCAAAGAGTAGTGGTCAGCGGTTTGAAATCCCACAGGTGGCCAGTTTTTAGTGACATTTCCTTGGGGTCCTTACTGCTTGGATGCTTTTTCCTGTAAGTAATGACTTGGAGACTGAGATGAGTGAACCAAAGACAAATTCAAACTGGAGGGCAATGATCAATTTGCTGGAGGGCAGGGCTGCTTTTTGGAGGGATCTAAATGTGCTGAAGAAATGGGCTGCCACAAACTGCATGATTTTTGGACATAAAACCAGCAAAGTTACACACATTATGTAGAATAAGCCCATGCAAAAGCACAGTCTGGGGACAGGCTGGGAACTGGCTATGCACAAAATGGCCTGGAGGTCCACAAAAATGCCCTGGAAAATGCTGAGAAGTTGAACATGAGTCGGCAGTGTGCCTCTGCAGCAATGAAGCCTAACCACATTCCAGGCTGCAATACTAGCATCATAGCCAGCAGGTTGAGGTAAATGGTTATTTCCTCTATTTGGCCCTTGTACGAACACATGGGAAGCATTATGCCTGGCTTTGGACTCAGCAGTACGAGAAAGACACTGACATACTGGAAGGAATCCAGAGGAGCATCAACAAAGATGGTGAGGGTACAAGAGCACATGGCTTTTGAGGGAAGGCTAAGGGAGTTAGATTAGATCCTGAGCTGCATCAAAAGAAGCATGACCAACGGGTTCAGGGAGGTAATTCTACCCCTCTACTCTGCTCTTGTGAGACCCCACCTGGAGCACTGCATCCAGCTCTGGGGCCACCAGGATAGGAGAGACATAGATCTGTTGGAGTGGGTCCAGAGGAGGGCCACGAAAATAATCAGAAGGCTGGAGCACAGAGGACAGAGGGGACAGAGAGTTGAGATTGCTCAGCCTGGAGAAGAGAAGGATCTGAAGTGACCTTATAGCAGTTTTATAGGACTTAAAGGGGGGCTACAATAAAGCAGGAGAGAAATCTTTTAAAATTGTGTAGTGGTGGGACAAGGGGTAATGGCTTTAAACTGAAAAAGGGTTGATATTAGATATTAAGAAATTCTTTACTAAAAAGGTGATGATACAATGGAACAGGTTGCCCAGAGTTATGGATGCCCCATGTGTTCAAGACCAGGATGGATAGGTCTGAGCAACCTGGACTAGTGGGAGATGTCCATGACCATGGCAGGGGTTTTAGAACTAGGTGATCTTTAAGGTGCTTTCCATCCCAAATCTTTCTATGATTCTATAAATTGTTCAGTCCAGAGAGGAGATGGCTAATGGGATATTCCTCCTCAGTTGTGTGCAAGTGTTTAACTTATGTGCACAATTTGTAGATAATTCCAACCATGTTCTTGGGTTTCTTCTTGAACTGAATTCAAGCTCCATAATGCTGTTCACTCTGCTGTGTAACAAGACCTCAGAACCTAACTGTAGACAATCCTAAGAACCACTCCCCTTACCTTGATTGATTCTTTAACACTTCCAGCTGTTTAACTTGGACTTCCATTTCCTTTTCCACTTGCAGCCACATGAAGTTTTTAACTTATGACTTGTTCTTTACTTTCACTTGTTTGCCTGTGGGTGTCACAATCCACTGAGAACAGTATATTTTAAAAAAAATTATTTTGATTTTCCATCTTGATGCCCTGCAAATCTTCAGACCCTGGACTTAGAAGGAAAGCTCTGATTCCACCACTAGAGGAACTGTGAGTATGCAAGCATTTACTGGAGGTTTGTATGTTTGATTGTCAGGTTTTTTTTTTCAATCTTAACTGCAAGAAGAATAGAAATGAAAAGCTTCTCTAAAACAAACCAACCAACCAGAAATTACAGTGGGAATCGGAGCTGCAGCCATACAGCTGAGCCTGCCATATTTTTGAATTCCTTGGAGTCTTAAGTCTGCAGTCCTAAAATGAAAACTGTTCTTAAATCATGCTGCAAGATTCACTGTTACACAGGTCTAGTAGTAGCCTGCTGTATTTTCTGAACCCCAAGGAGATCAAGAGCTGCAAGGCTAAAATGTTCTCAAATCAACGTGGGAACTCAATGTCATAGAAAACCAGGTAACAAGTGCTTCGGTGTGGATTTCCTTCCCTCTTAGAATTTGAAAGAGATAGGTTAATGCTGAAAGAAATAAAATCTACTCCTGCAAAAAAAATGCTACTAAAAAGACTCAGGAAATCACAGGCAGGGGAAACTCAATAACATCTAGATTGTTGCAAGTTATTTGTCCATAAAGTATGGAAATGAGGACAGAATTAGGAGAGCAGATTTCCTCTTTCATTTCCTCAGTACAAATTGATAATAGTAAAAATTGATGACCACTGCAAGTGTGAATGAATTTGGCCCAAGGAGAACTAATTAGAAACTCACTCCAAAACATTCTTTTTCAATCTGTCTGTGGACGCAAATCTCTTCTCTGCAGTGCAGAATTCAATTGCACATGCCACAATGAGAACTTCACCCAAAGGCCATTCAGTAGGGAAAATGGTCCAGTAATTTTAGGGCCTTTCGGTTCAGACCTCTCTGAATCCAATTTCTGTGGGTTACCGTTAACTTCAATTTTTCGAATGGAATGAGGGGTAAAATAGTACTAAAGAAAAATATAATGTAATCAGTAAATACAAGTTTGTCTTGCAGTAATTTATTATTAAAATATAGGCTACTTTTTAATGTTTGCAGTCTTTGTAAAAACACCTTTTACCATGAAGAGACATCATAGATTAGTATGTAAGTAATATACAGGGAAGTGTCCAGTAAGCACCTTTCTTGTAATGTTCTATACCTCTTTAATGTCATTAATCCAATTGGTTTAAATATGGAATAAAATATTCAGATTGAAAATGCTTCAGTAAGTGCATGAAGCAGTAATTTCTGGAGACTGCTAGAAAGGAACTTCAGCCCAAGCTGCTAAAATATTTCTTTTTTTCCTTTACAAGAATTTAACTTTTTAGGTCCTATGCTGTGGTACTTGGAGACTTGTGGCACTTTCCTGGGTAAAAGAACACTTCGTCAGTTATTCTGAATTTAAATTCTCATTCAACAGGGAAGCACGTAAAACACATTTGACAAAATTAAGAAGTATTGCAGTGTCTATAAAAAGTGAGGGAAGAAAAATCACGGTGTGTCTAGACACTGACCTACAAACCATTTCAATCAACAGAGGTCTTTCTATTGACTTAATCCACTTTAGATAAGTCTTGTGGTCCATTAAGTCTATATCAGTGTAACAATGAGTTATACCCACATCTAAATCTTCCTACCTTCTAACATGACTTAGGCATATGCTTAATCTTTAGTAGAGCTTTAAGTGGTTTCAATAAAGGGACGCTGAAATATTCTTAAACTGGAGCTTTAATGAAAGAAGAAACTTATAAATTAACATAAGCACAACTGCTGTGTGGGGAATTGGTTACCTGATGCTACGGGCAGCTAAGTTGTGATATATAACAAATCTAAATTTGTAAAGATCTTTTAATGTGCTCTATCTTCCTTTGTCTATTTTTAGTAGATTGGAAAGGCTGTTGGAGAGAGGATGTCCTGAGTCCCACTGATTCTCAGACTCTTGCCAAGTCCAGGCTCTTGGTGATATCCCACTGCTTTCTCTTCAGTATTAACATATTTTTTTTTTTTAAATTCTTCTTTCAGGTAGACTACCTTCTACTTTTTGGTTAACTGGACCATTGATTATGATCTCCATACTGGTTATCTTTGAGTCTGAAATATGAAAGTTTTCGAGTCATACACATACATAAGTCATAATTTATTCAATAGCTCCAGCATATCAGTGGGACTTTTTTTTTTTTTCAACAAAGCCAAATTTTGTGACACTTACCTATATGGTTTCTTTTAAAAGAGCTAATAAATTTTCAATTTCATCACCCACTGTGTATTAGGAAGAAGTGTTCATGCCTCCTTTTATTCGTGCTCCTAAACATAGAAATGCCATCGCGCTATTTACATTTTCCTTGCGTTTTGTTGCTGTCAGTGCCTTCTGTTGCAGTGACAGCTACAAGTACTTCTGTGATGAGCAGAATGACCACCAAGACTCACCAATGGATGAACAGTAAAGCAGGGTGACGCAGAATTTGCGCAGTTCCTGAAGACTTTGGTAGCATAAAATAAGTCTGATGTTGTGTGCAATGCAGAGGATATGGTGTCATCCCACAACTTCAGCATAAGCATCATTCTATTCAAGTCTTTGCCTGCATTTAACAGTAGAATCAATATTTCTTTAGGTACATTATGATGGAGAATTCAGTATGTCCAGAGCTTGAAAACATAAAGTCTTGGTTAAAGTGAATTATTATTCATACTTTGAAAAAATCCATCTCTCTGATTTTACTTGCAAAGACTGGTCTAAACTTTCTCAGATTTTTAAGCTTAAAGAAAACAACAAATCAAAATAAAATCAATAACATTTTGATAATTATGTTTCAAATACTTATTGAAACATGGTATGTTTCAATAAGTATTGAAATACTTACTGAATTTCAATAGGTTTGAAATAGGTTTGAGCATCTGGTATCAACCAGAACACACTAATCTCTGAAAAAGTAATCCAATGTATTCTGAAAACCTTAGATTATGGCAAGGACTCAAAATCATAGCTAAAATACCGTTCATTGCCTTGAAAATATACAAAAGTGGGGAAAATGTGTGTCATGAATACCCCATAAATTGCAAGTATTCCAAGTACATTAAGAAACATCTCAGCAATAGGAAAATTGCTAAAGAACAAATAGCTGCTCACTGTATAAACAACGACATTAGCATTTCTGACATGACCCTTTCTGATGTGTTAAGGAAGAAGCGGATAAATTTATTTATTTATTTTTGTCACCTCTGAAATAGGGCTTAAGTAGCTCTACCGTGTCCTGGTCATACAAAACACATAGAATGCAAGTTAGGTTTTATGTAGGATTTACTCATAGTAATTCACCATTTTCACCACTCACCACAGTGGAAACCTATTTCAAACCTATTGAAATTCAATAAGTATTTCAATACTTATAGAAACTTATTATGTTTCAATAACTATTTGAAGCATAACTATCAAAACATTATTGATTTAATTTTGATTTGTTGTTTTCTTTAAGCATTGTCATTTCCACCAGAGGGGAATGGTTTATTTTTCAGGCATTTGGAGTAAAAGACAAGGAAACACATTAGGAAAACTGAATGTTGTTTGCCTTACCTAATGATTCAGAGACTAGGACATTAATACAGTGTGAGCATGAGTCTAGGGCTTTATTTTAGCTTTCTCTGCACTGCACACCTCTCACCAGTACCATTTCATGATACTCAGGGAAGTTTTTGAGGAATAAAGAGTAAGTCATCAAATAACTTTCTTCTCATAAAATTCTATCTCATATTGAGAGCTGTGACCTTTTAATTTGATAAAAAATCTTATTTGCCAAACCTTTCAAAAAAAGCTGTAAAATCAACCTGAAAACCATCTTACTTATAGAAAGTTTGTACCATTTCATCTGGACATTATAAGAAATATGTTTATTTTAAATTTCAAGTTACATATTGAATTTCACTTATTTGAAGCCATCTAAAATACATCCCATATTTCATTTACAGTGAAATAGAACATTTATTTAATGCAAAATCATTTGTTTATTTTTTAGTGGGTGGTACAGCACAACTATGACCTATCTAATTTTTCCAAGACTGATTTTTTCCTTTTTTGTTTTTGAGAAATGGCCATTTGAAGAAATTTGTGTCGGTCAGTTTGGCAAATGAAAATTGTTTATTAAATTTAACATCAAGGAGGAAGAAGTAAATACTACATTGCATTCAGTGTTCTAAAGGTTACTTTTGTCTGCCTCTACCCTTTTGCTCCATAATACCATGACAAATTAACTGTCAGTGGCATATGGGACTTCTACACAACCCTGTGAAGTTAGTGCTTGGAATGAAGGATATAGAAGACATAAACCTCACCTAGAATAAATCTGCTTAGCTTCACAGATTTCAGACTGGCTGAGATAATTTATGATAGGTGCAGTTCTGCCCCAGAGATATAGCTGAAGGTAAACAAAACTAAATACGGTCTTCTCTCTTGAAGCTCAGCTAATTCAAAGTTTATCTGTTTATCTACTTCTCATCTATTCCAAACAGATTTTCCTCACTTTTTTTACTATACATACATACATATATAGATATATAAATATAAATTTTTCTTCTGAATATAAATTCTAAACTTTATAGTATCAAATTTACAATACTGTTTATTAGAAAATAACAGTCAGATTATGGCGTACCAGAATTAATCTATGACTGATTTCGTTTATCAAAAGTTACGTCATAGATGAATGCTTTTAAATGTTCCCATAGCCTTTTATTAATTTATTAGTGTATGATATTTTATTGGTGAGGTAATATGACAGGATAGTCACCAAGACACACTGAACAATGTCTTCAGAGTTAAGGCTCAAAGCTTTAGATGTAGAAATGTAAGCTGACCATTACATCTGTCATTAAAACTGCCTGGATTTCATCTAATTGAAACGTACTTTTGGCTGGCATATTAACAAAGGGAGAACATTTAAGAACAACACCGGAAGAATACTTCCCGTTCAGTGTAACAGGAGCAGCACTTAATGCCAAGCAGTGGTTCCACACAGGACCACATCATTTGATGGCAATTCAGAGCCTAAGGGCAGGAATCCAGAAATGCTCAGTGTGAGCACCAGGAATGCCAAATATTGCCACAAATCTGAGGGAGGAGTTCCCCAGGGTCTTGATTCATCAAGTGTGCTCAGAACATGCCTAATCTACTGGAGAAGCGTTGAGTTCAACACAAAACACATCAGTCACAGTGATTTTCATTCAAAAACACACACTGAGGGAAAAGTAACTTTACCGATGACCTTGATTTGCATAATGTCTACTTGTTAGAGAGGACCTGTCAATATGGTCAGGTCCAGAAACAGCAGGTTCCCCCTGTTCTGAGTTCAGCAGCTGATTATTAGTAAATCTGCTAGTCTGCTGCCCAGATCTGCTGGTAGCTCTGGCTTGTAGTTCTTACCAAAGAAGTATGAGACAGAGTGGGATTAAAGCCACCTTTCTTCAGGCAAATGTCCTGGTCACTAGACTATGAGTCTGAGATGGAAAAGCAAGGTGAAAGGGAGTTCTTGATGCTTTCAATGGAACGTGGGAGGTTGTTGAGTAAGGAATGCAAAGGCTGTATGCCAAAGGTCTAACAAGGTGGAATAGGAAAGGTAATGAAGGAAATTCTATGATTCTATGAAATCCTGGATTTTGCTTTACACTGTTTTATTTGTGCACTTTGCACTTAGTTAAAATTGGGTATGATGCCTGATGTTAGGAAGAGAAATCAAACCCATTACTTCTTCCTTTTTAATAAAGGCTTGCTCCTAATAGATGTCCAGGAGATTTAAATGACTCTTTGAAATGATCTGATGGTCTAACTCAGCAAGGTCTAGTTTTTAGGCACTGTTATATCCAAAAAGGTACACAGAAGAGAAAATCTGCATCTCTCTAGACGTTGGTTGTCTATCTAGGAAGCAGAGATTTAAAAAAATGTGGGTTTTAGTAAGAATGTGATGAACTGCTGACACAGAAATTATTCTTATGTGTTTGTTCAACACCACACTCTAAGATGTCACTTCAGGGCCTCTTGATGGTCTTTAATAGAGAAACAGGCAATTTTTTATTTAAGGTTTCCTTTATATGAGAGTTACGGAGGACTCATGACTTATTGATAACTATTGCAAGTAGACTTGCTAGCCATGCATTATAAATAGTTATTAACCTTTTATTAGAAGTTATATTAGATTATTTTGATCTATGGATATTAGTAGTCTGTTGACACCACCACTACCCCGTCTGCCCACAGACCCATAATCTCAGTAATACTGTTAACTGAATTCGGCTATGAGGACCCAGGATCTACGTTTTGTAGAGTGATTCTGTGAGCCAAGAACTGTCAAATAAAGTACTCTGATACACTCTGTGTATAATTTTGAGTTGGTACAGTACCTGGTATAATTTGATCCATATTCTTTTGGAATAAAGACATGCAAAAAGATGCTTTTTGAGACTGCTAACGATGATTCCCATATTGTATGTTATATATATATATATACATTTATTACAGAATCTGAATGAAATCCCTGTTTTAAGCCTTATGTCCCATTTGGTATTATGCTCACAGAAATCACTAATAATACATCAGATGTAGCTCCCTGTACCATTGACATCAGGGTTGAAATTGCAGCTTTTAGAGTTTTCTTCCTGATTATGAGCAAACTTTAGAAGTGATATTTGGTATTTCTAAGTAGTCTCACAGAGATAACATGCATCTTTCAGTCATATTCCTGTTAGTAGCTCCTTTGCAGTGAACTGGAACACGTTGGTACATGTGCATGTATACCAGGACAGTTCCTTTTTTCTCAGGATTGGTAAGGGTATCCTTTTATTGATCATTCCCTGGCATCAGTATCTCCTCTTATCTCTGCATGGGAGCCCTACCTGCCATTGATTTCTGACTGTGAGCAGTGAGAAACTGATGTTATGACACAGTTTTTTTTTTTGGGTTTGGTTTTNCTGTTTTACCGTACTATGTTCTACTTTCCTTTTTCATTAATTTTCATCATCTATCTCTGCATTCCAAAGAGGAACACCAGCTTTCCTTTTGCTAGTCCCTGTTGCTTTCATATACAACCCTAATGGGAACTAATACAAGAAGTGGACTAGATGAAGTTCTCTTTTATCAACCAAATGCTTTAATTCCACTGGCAATAGTTTTCCATCAAATCAGAGGGGTGTTTGGGTTGTTGAGGTTTTTTTACATAGCAGACAGCCAAAGCTGCTACAGTAGAAAAACAGATATTTTTTTCCTACACTGAGCAGTGGAATTTCAAATAAAAATAGTATTTTAGTTCTGGTATCAGTGACACAATTCTACCAATGGTTAAAATATAGCTTAAAGTCTCTAATATACCTTATTTTTCCTTCCACAGCATCTCCAACTTGGCCCTTCTTTTCTCTTATGATGTAGCTGACAAAAAGATCAAGTTTGGAGTCTCTGAGAGCTCTGTACCAAGGCAGAATGTCTCTTGTGGTACTGCCCATCATGTTTACAGTGAGTGGCACAAAGCAACTGTCAGAGACTTCATCCCATGGATTAAGGCAGGATCATAAACACAGGTAGCAAATTCAACAGAATTAAAGAAAAGCAAGAACTTTCCACAGTTTTTAGAAGACTTCCCCCCCACCGAATCTTCCTTTCCAGAATCTTCCTCTTGTTTCCATTGACAGTTGCAGGCTGCAGTTAAAAGAATTTCCTAAATAAAGTGACTTTACTCCCTTGACTAAGTGGTTTTAGCAACACTGATTGTGTCCAAATCTTGTCTAATGAAATCTAGTGAGCTGAAGTCTTATATTTTTGAATATTCAAATAAATTATCTCCAGGAGTTAAATTCTTTGAAGCAATGTGAGTATATATGTTGTGCTGAAAAACTGAAATTTATTTCATTGCTAATGGTTTACCGGTGTTTCAAAGACAGTGTTTGAAGACCAGCACTATATGTTATGCAATGTACTTTTCAAACAAAATTGTAATATGTCTCTATGACTGTCCAGGGGCCTGTCTGAATGTACTACCTCAAAAACTCTGTCCATCAGTTTGCAAAATCCACAACTGCAGATTCCTGTTCAGTTCTTTCATTTGCTGAGCTACTTATAGGATTTGGGTCCTTATAGGATATGTCAACGAGAGTATCACTGTGCACTTGCAGTCATCCTGGAAATGACATAGCATGTTGGTCTACCCTCCTATAGGTAGTATCAATGGAGTTATTCCATTGAATAAATCAGTCTTGTGTATTTTGCATCTGCAGAGTCAGAATCAAAGCCAAGCAGCTACATGGCACAATGCACTTGGTTACAAGGTGCTTCTTGCTTTCTCAAGAAGAAAAAAAAATCTTTGTTTTTCATGCAGTGTAATAATGCTATGGTTTATAAACTATAAATCCTCTGAGTGTTTTCTTCCTGGTACAGTTATTACCTTACAGATAGGAGGCTCCTTTTTCTGGTAATAGGACTGTTCTCAAGTTCAGACCTGAATAGATTTAATTAAAAATAAACGAACAAAAAGATCAGATAGTATTTCAAGACTTGAGATGTGGACATGATAATGACTTTCTGAAATATATATCTAGCTTAAAATAAATAAATGCATATGTGGTTTGAGGAGCTTCTTTTTTAAAAGGTCTATCTGACTGTTACTCATAACTTAAGTAGTGGGTTTAAGACATTAGTGACCAGATTTGTTTTCTGCTGATTGAACATACATGAAGTATTGTGGCACTTCATTTTTCTGGAAACTGCTATACTGGTGTAATTTTTGAATGTAGTTATATTGTGAAAAGCCATTATCTAGCTAGCATCTCTTCTTCACTCAGGGACACCAATATATATAGGGCTATTAAAGAAACTTCTAATAGAAACTTTTTTAAATCCCCAAGTTGATGTTGCCAAGACTTCTAAAATGACTTTATAAACTTCTTGTTTTGCTGAATTGCTTTATCCTATTGGTCATTTCTGTGTTGTATTCTACATTGAAAAAAAGGCATTTATTTATTCTCCTGACACCTTTTATAGCTTTTATCTCTTCTTTAAGAAAACATCTGTCCATTAGCATACTAATAGCATCTCTGCTGGTATTTAATGGAACTTCTTTTATCTTTATGATCCCATCTGGTTTCAAGCTACTTTCACAGAAAGTATGGGAAAAAAAGTTAAAAATCCAAAAAGCTCTCCTCTCCTCTTTGCTGTTGATAAAACCTTTATGTGGGTATATAGGCAAAAGTGCCTTTCTTTGGTGAGCCTCTTTTCCCTCATGCAAGACAAAAGAGCAAGAGACTCATCAAGAAAGTCTAGGATTGTGTGGTGATGAGAATAAGTCTATCATGTCTTCAAATGTGGCTAGATGCATATCAAACAATGTTAGGTGTGCAGTGATACTTCCCCCTTACAAAACCATTTGCTTCTCAAGTTATGCAGGTGTCTGGAGAGAAATGCAGTGTTGACCCAGGTGCAAAGGTGAATTTCTCTTCTTCCCCTCTGAATAACAATGATGACAACAGCAGCAACAATAATAATAATGCTCATTGCATAGGAGAGAAAAAGTTAGAGTAAACCCACTAATTATCTCCCTTTTTTGCCCACTTCTCTGGGAGAACAGAACGTGTGCTCCATGGCAGACACAAACCTGCGTAGGGTGAGCAATGGGTTACAGCCTTGTTCTTCATGGTTCCTCAGGTCAGCCAAGGGACACTTAAGTACATAAAAATTTGTACAAATACACATGTAAAGAAAAGGTGAAACCTTGAACTTTCTATAGCACTTATCTTTCAAAGACTGATCTCAAGTTTTTGCCAGATAGCCATTGAGACAGTAAGACTTACCTTTCATATGGATTTAGTATTTTCCAGGAACAGCTGTTTAAGAGACATTTGCCTTCTCCACCCACCTTTAGGTTCATATCATAGCTAGTTAATTTACATGCAATTAACTTCCAAAGGAATGTATCACTCACCATTGATTATACAGGGAGCTACAGACCTCAGCAGAATAATGTTGGCATTTAAATTGTGATACCTTGAAGTCTCAGGTGGCAAACACAGGTTTTCATCTCCTTAACTGACCATGTGGATTGCTCGAGATCAATACAGTGCAAAGAAAAGGCTGTGATCGTATGTCAGCTTTAGCAAAGAGAATGCTGGTGGGCAGCACAGTTACTGAGTTTCTGAGGCTGGAATGCTGTTGTTGGACTGGAGTATGCAAAAATATCCTAATAGTAATGACTTCTGTTATTTTGCCGGCTTTTATCCATCTTTAACAAAAGAGCCAACCAGCACACTGCTGTCTGGGGTCACTACTCTCATTTTACTTTTTAGGTACCCTTGGAGGAATAAAAAGCAATAACTTAAACTTGACATTCCACGAATGCTACCTACTTTATTTGACGCATCTATATCTCTGGCATCAGTGCCCATGACTTATGCAACTGAAGCAAATAGGTCTTTGTTAAGTAGAATTCTGGGATAAAAAAAAGATATGACTAATGGATTTCTCTGAACAGGAGGAGATAGCTGCTGTTGCAGTGAGTTTTTTCTTCAGCATAAATCATGTGCTGGATATCTTGCAGCATCTGGAAAGATGCTTGTGGTGTAAGACTGATCTGCTAAGAACTTACATCCTAGGGACCTAAACACCCAGCTGGTGGGCTTCAGTAAAGCATTCATATCTCACAGGAACTCTAGGCAGTCTGAGACAGTGGTAATGTGGACACAAAGAAAAGGTGAATTGGCAAGGACAATGCAATATAAAGCCTTCATTCTCTTCATTATGTCAGTGGATATTGTGAGCTTAGGCTATGACTCAGTTGTGAGACATTTAAGGGCCAAATTTAAAAAAAAAATGTTAGTTTTAGTGTATGGGGAGCAGCAGCTGTAAACACCTGCAAAAACATCATATATATATTCAACAATAGCAGAAAATCAAAGCCAAAATTCCCATATAACTGACATGTTGGAGGATAGAAAAGTCTTAAGTGAAATTGAGAACTCTGGGTGAACACAGAGAGTGTATATTAGAATATATATTAGTATATAATAGAGCCATAAGTAATTCCTTTCCCTTCAGGCTCCACATTCTCCTCCTGTACCCATGTAATAACAGAAGTTGTGGTCATTTCTGCCCACTAGCATGACCTACCCTGTGGCTGCGTGTGAGCTTTTTTTATGCTTGTTCAAAGTCAATGAACAACTGTTTGAGTCTAAAATAAAATAAGATTTGACATCATGTTGGCTTAAAAAATTAATATTTTCTCTTGTGTGCTGCTGTATCCTTATTAAGTCTTGTGTTTGGGCTAGCTGCTGCATCATCATGCTAGCATGAAATATTTTGCATTTGATCTGTTATGGCCGCGTTCTTCCACTCCCTACATTCTTTCGTACCTGAAGAAACCTTCTTATATAAAATGTTAGTCTCTACCAGGCTGGCATTCCTAAGCCCTCAGAAGAATTCTACTTGTAATATTTGCTTTGATGTATCATCTCTGATCTACATCTCTTACGTCCTCTGTTGGTGTCATGCCTGTTGAGCTTTCTGAAATATGGAGTACAATGCCTTTGTTTGTTATGAGGCAAAGTTTTTAAATACTTTATATATTTCTGTTCCTAGCAAATGGTGTTTGGCTATTCTTTTCATGTAATGTCACTGCTGGATGAAAATAAATGAAGGTTGCTCCAGATAATAACAGAGCTACTTTTGTAACAGAAAATTCAGGTGAATCAAAATAAGAGTCAAAAATTTCATTATTGATCAGTGTGAATGTTCAAGGTCTTCATAAACCTGAAAGACCTTTCAGAGTCATCATCAGTCTTTTACTAATTAATAACTTGTGAATAAATGTTTCAGCAGCTTTGTTCCAGGCAAAATCCTCTGAGATGCCCAGCCAACACTATCTCAAATCACTGAGATAGTACAATGCTACACTACACCACTTCAAGCTGTGCTCTTCACAATCACATATGTTTCAGTAAGTTGAAATATTTTTGCCAGTATTTTGATGAAGGATCTTCACTGAAAACGCACAAGCCTGTAAGTGTATAAAAACAAGGTTATGACACAAAATTCAAAGACATCTCGAAGATCACATAGTGGTGTTCATTGGCCTGCTGGTGCAGGTGTGCAGACAGTTAGGGAGCTATCTTCTGGATTCTGTGTATCAAGGAACCAAAGATGGGGCAGACATCACTAGATGGTGCTGGTATACATGTCTTTCATGCTGTTTTGCCTTAGTGTGCAAATAAGTGCTCACTCTTGGCAAGAAATGCTATTATTGTTGGATTTGGTTACACAGAGAGATTTACAACTCAATGTGAAGGAAACTGCAAACCACCATCTCCCTGTCTTTTCTACAGCTCAGTTCAGTGGGTTGTGTGTCTCTGCTGTGTTGTCAGGTGCCACTGTGAACTCAGTGCCCTGCAATTGAACTGGCAACAGCTTCTGCCTTTGTTTTGTGCTAAGGTGCATTTTCTTGGCTTTGCTCTGTGACTTGAATTGACAAAGCAACATCACATTTAGTATCCTAAGCAAATACCTGCTTTGGAAAGTGTCTGGCACATTCCCAAGCTGTGCCATAGTCGGAGGTCATAGTTCACAGAAAAGAAATTCTTCACATCCACTTCCAAGACGAAAATTCCGCTGTAGAGTGTAGCTGTACCCAGACAGCTCCTCTCCAAATATGGTTACATTTCTGTGCCACGTATTTTAATATACTACAAGCATTTGGGGAAATATATTGTAGGCATTTAGTATTGATTGGAATCACTTTAACAAAAATTTGAATATTCCCCTTTGAGGAAAATGGAAATGATTATGCTGTCTCTCTGTCTTGGATGCTTCAGTCTTCAGAGGTGTTATTATCCAATTTTATTTCTACACCACCTGTGAGAAAGGTATTTGTTGTTTCCCCTCCCCAAATAATTTTGCCTAAATTACTAAAAGTGCAAATTTAGGTCTCTTTAGTACTTTCTTGCATGCTGTGATGAGCTGTAGCAATGATGTTGATGTTATTGTCACTACTACTGATATAAACATCTAGTCAATGGGACTGTTTTTTCAGGCTCTCTGAAAATTCAAACATACTACACTGTTAGTGTTTGGATATTTTTGGAACATGCTATTTGCAAGTGTGATTCCTAGAGTATTTTAAAGTTAAGACTGAAGAAAAACTGGGGGAAAAAGTCTTTAAAATTCAGCTACTCATTTATCAAATTAAAATAAATATTTATATAAATGTGAAAAGAACTTCTTAGCTTTCTTCAATGGTCTCTGGCACAATAATAATAATAATATGGCAGGTTAACTCTCCTGTGCAGGGCTAAAATAATGGGTCATAAATCTGGCAGAATGTTCCTGCCTTTGTTAAAGCCAGTAGTAAGTTTCTCTCTGGTATTAGAGGGAACAATATCAGACCCGCAAAATACCCTTATGACACTATATACATAAAACTTCCTCATGAATGTTGATCTGTGAGATTAGCTCTGTAGATGGCAGTAACTGATTAGCTGCATGTAATATCAATATTAACATCTCAGACTCTCAAATTGCCCAGTCTCAAAACTTGGCAAAGGTTTGTTGTT